>PVIY010009958.1:0-70557 GCA_004026745.1 Myrmecophaga tridactyla | reverse complement strand
TTGTAATTTAATAAAATCCTTTTTTTTGAAAGCCATCCCATTTCTGGTATATTGTATTCCAGCAGCATTTAGCAAACTGAAACAAGCCTGTTTATATTTTTTTATAAAAGACTTTTCTGTCAAACTGCATATTCATACAAAACTAAAGCTTAGTTTTCTCTCTTTTAAAATATTAAAATAATATAAATTGCTAGTCTGCTCTTAATGAAAATTTTTAAAAAGTTTTTCTTATACACCTGAGTACTCTGTTTGGAAGACGGATATTTTACATCAAAATAATATCCTTGCTAATGTTTATGTTGGCCTTATCGTCCTTCATTTCAGAAGACAAGCCTTCACACTTTTAAGGGAAAAACTTTTACAAACAATTTGTTCTTTCACCTTGTGAAATTAAGTTGTTAAAATAGTTTAACATGGCATAGGAGGTGTTTGAGAAGTATTTACACAGATTAAAGGGTTTTTTCTATCCTGTTGTTAGCTAAATTTGTATGGGTAAAATTTTAGTCATATATGTAGGTTGTATAAAAATTCCTAAAGAGTTGGCAATGTTCTCATTGTCCATGTTATATCCTTATACTAATCTGTATGATGTTAAACAATGCTGTGTTGTTGTTAGGCTTGATTCTAGCTATTCTTATAAAAAGGCTACAGATCATAGAAATAGCCAAATTTATTTATAAGTCACAGTAATTTGCTCTAATGCTTCTCTAAAAGTGCATGTGGTCAGCTATAGATCAGAGATTTATCTGCAACAAAGAAAGACATTAAAAGAAAGGCAGGGCAAATAGATAAATTATGTTTAACTTGTTACAGGGAAATGCAGTTGTTACCAATATGATGTAAGTATACACAGGGCTGAGACTAGGCTAAAATAGTCATTTCTATAGTAAGTATAAACAAGGGTGAGACTAGTTCAGTTTCAGCAATTTCAGGTATTAGCTTTTTATATGATACAATAAAAAACATTTATATAATCATTCAGAAACCATAATTATACCTTAAATCTTAATTTTTTATGTTGCAAGTCCTCCCTCTCATGTGAAAGATTATCTCTTAGTCTTCAGGGATATCTGGGTGATGACTTATAATTTCATCATACTGTAAAGAGGTATCAACATTATGGCGGAGAGGGATGGAATGGGTTGTTGTTCTTGGAGAGATTGATATGTCTGGACTTTAGAGCTTAACTTGCATTGGAAAAATCAGGAGGCTTTAAATTTCTGAAAAAGAAACAATAAATAAAATTTCTGTAGAGCTCAGAGTTTCCAAGAACACTGTTGGTTGGGACTTGCCATACTGTGGCAGTGTGCAATATCTGCTGAAACTTCCATAACAGTAACCTCCAGAATGACCTCCTGACTCAATTTGAGATCTCTTATCCATTGAAACTCTATTTTCTTTTCTCCCTTTTAGTGAACTAATTCCATGATGTCAGGGACAGGCTCATCCCTGGGAGTTATGTCCCACATTGCCAGGGAGACATACACCCCTGAGTGTCATGTCCCACATAGGGGGAAGGTCAGAGTTTGGCTTAGAGAGAGACCACTTCTGAATAACAAAAGAGGTTCCAATGACTCTTAGGTATTAATTATGCATAGGTTCAGCTTTACTATTACAGAACTAAGTTTCACAAGGGCAAGTCTCAAGTGAGAGGGCTTGGCTCTCTCACTTGAGAGAGATGGTGAAGTTTCCTTTTTCATTTTTCTTTTTGCCTGAAATACTTTGAAATGCATCTGAGTATAACCTTAGCTTGTACAGAATATCAAGATGTTATTCCTTTTTCTGGATTCCAGGTCAAATAAAGGTGAATTGTTTAAATAAACTAACTGGACAGGTTAAGTTAGATAGTGTGCTACAGAAAACTTAAATTTTGGACAATATAAACATCTCTCCTTTTCATCTCACACAAAAGTTAAAATCCCAAAATACAGACAATATTCTCTTTGATCCTGTATTCCAATTCACCCCAGTTCTAAACAGATCAGCTTTAAACACATTTTTAATCAAAGTTTCATTTATTTTTCAACCTCTTTAGCAGTTGCTATATGGAGTAATGCTGACCCTCAGCAAATGTTAACTCTGGGATATGTTCCCTGGGCTATCTATTTCTTGATTTTGTAACCAGCAGATAATAAAACAGAGATTTTTCTTGAACTTCATCCCTCTCTTCAGGAAAGCCTGCCCAAGATAAATGCAGTGTGCAGAGTTTTTCCTATCTTTTGGGTCTCTCTCTTGCCCTGGCCTTTTGCTTGTTAGTTGTTTTGGAGTTCCCCTTTTTACAGGAGTTTGGTTGTCCCCTCTATTTCCCAGGTATCTGAAGCTGGGAAACCTTTCCACCAGATTGTCTGCCTTATAGTTTCTTTCACTCCTACCCTTGTCTCTAGCAGCTTTTGCCTACAGGGAAAATTCTGGGAAGATGGTCACTCAGGAGAGGATTTCCCAAGTCAGTGTTTCCCAGCTGAAATAGGCCCAGGAACCCATGAAGGGATTACAGTTCAGCTCCAGTGCATCCTGGGGAAAGTACCAGGAAGGACACCAAGAACCTCTTCCATGCTCCCAAAACTGAGCTTTCTTGGCCTGCTTAGCAAATACAGCCCTTCAACTAACTGTTCTCCAGAGACCTGAGGAAAAGCAGCATCTTTAAGTCTCATACACCAGGACTTTTTCCAGGGCAATTTGGAATAATGACCATTCTCAGAGCTGGCCCCCATGGATCTGAATCAGTTGGACCATACCAGTGATTGGTCATGCCATTCCTCAGTCCTGGAGAAGAGAACTTTAGTATCCCTTTCTACCACCAGTGAGTTTAGCTTGGACTAGACCACAAGGTGGTCTGCCACAAGAGTTGTGGATGAACACCAGTAGATGACACAGGAAGAGAAGAATTTACTGCTCTTTATTGTCATTTATCAATCTATTTATCTTCTTTGGATGATACACAGTATTCTTCTGTTCTCCAGTGTTCAAAATAGTTGTTCAAACTGTTCCTGCCTATTTAATGGATGTTCTGGCGGAAAGACAGAAGGCCTGGAGCTCCCAACTCATCTATCTTCACACAATCCATCTCCCAAATACTATTTTTTCATGTCAAATTTCTCCTCTAGATTTTCAGTCATAGTTAGAAAGCTGTTTTTCTTTACAATGAGATTAATGCAGAGTTTATCCTTGTACTATCAAGTGCACACATTAATTCATGGTTATCCCTGATCCCATTGTAGTTATTCTTATGTATAATGTAAGGTGAAAAGTTAAAAGAATGTAAAAATTTTCAGTTTTAGTACTTCTCTTACAAGTTCTGAAATGACTGCTATACAAGCCTCTTTAACATTGCATTATACATTAGATGAGTTACTCAGCCCTTAAATAATTGAGGGAATTCACTAGGGAAAAAAAGAATTACCTACGATGAAGGAATCTTACTGCATGAAATTTTAATTTTTCAATTACTAAAAAGATAGTAGCTTTCTCAATATTTCTGCTAGTTTTCATGTAGTTTTTGTATGTTATGCATAAATTTATTCCCTTCATACATATTTTCCAACTTAAGAGGATGAAATTTCTAATAATATTCCTTTATCATCGTATAAATCATTGATATGTAGGAAGTCATTTTATATGTTTTATTTTGAATTTTATTCATTCATATTTCTTTTTTCCTTTTTTATCAATGTTTTCCATGACTTATCACATTAAGCGTTCAAAAGAACCTGCCATCAGTTTTATATTTTTGCTATTGTCTTTTCCCTTTTATATTTTATTGATTTACTTGTGCAAAATTTCCTCAAGAGTTTTTTGTTTGCCTTCTCTTTTCCACTTATTAGTTTCACAAGAATCAAAGACATTCAGGCATTCATTCTTAGTACTGTACTTAATAAAAAACAACTTGTCAAGCCAAAAAATGTCCTTTATGTCATAAAATACAGCACACACTCTTAAAAATTCTCTTGATTAATTATCCCACCATAACTACCACCCCATTTTGTTTTTCTGGTCTCTTTACATTTAAATTCCCAAAGAGATTTGTCAGTATTGTCTCCACTTCGCCTTCTCCCATTTTCTCTAAAGCCTGCTCAAATCCAAATTCTGGCCCCAATACTACAATGAAAATACTTTTCCATTGCCACCAATGACATTTAAGTTATGCTGGCCAAGAGCAAATTGACATAGAGATTTAATTACTGAAGTGTTTCCAAGCTCACTGCTCATACTTTATTTCTTTTCTATATATGGTGGGAGACCTAAAATGATTATACCAGCTGTGATGGTTTTATGTATCATTTGCATGGTGATGACAGCCTGTATATTTCTTTTAATTTCAAACCCATATTCAATTGCCTATTCAATATTCCCATTTGATTATCTAATAAACTTCTCACATTTCATATTTCATGTCAAGCTGATCTTTTCCAATTCTTGTCCCTAACTTTTCTACCTGTAGTCTTTCTTATCTCAGTAAATTTATCAACTCTTCATCCATCTGGTCAAGACAAAACCATTTGGGTCATTCAAAACTTCCTAGTTCTTCAATGACTAAATAATAATTAACTAGTCTCAATATAGAAAAATAATTTAATAAGTTAGATCTACTATGTTTTAGGAAGCATCAAAGAGCGTATACCCTTGAAAATGGACATTGCTTAAGTTAAGGGAAAATTCATTACATGGAATTTCCTGTTTGTGTTCTGTAACACAAATTAGGCAAAGTAGAACATATGAGCTTAAAAATTAATACAGTATTTAAAATATCTATGTATTTTATACATTTAAAAAGTTCTGGGACCTAGCATAGTTTATATAAATGGTGAAAATTTAGGCCATGATGAAATGACAGGCTTTTCCTTTGACAGTACCATAGGAATTATGTTTTTCCCTATAACAGCATAATTTAAACCACTTTCAGATAACTATAAAATATGATTTTTGTCTTTGATGTGTAAATAGAGATATTAGATACTCTAAGACCAATAAGAGCTATCTAAACTACTTCATGCTATCCCAGCTCAGGAAAAGAGTTGTAATATAACAATTTAGTAGTGTCTACGTGTTATGGCATATTTTTTTCTCTAAAATTGAAATAATAGGCACACAACAAATTAACAAGGTTAAAGACACAAAAAAGAGGGCAATCGATAAAGTAACTTTGAAATATTAATTTCTGTAATATTCATGACTTGTCTGATTCTGTTTCCATTATAGTTCAGTAATTCTAGGTAATTATAGAGCAATTACCTGAAACAGGCATTTATGAGAAATTATTATCTTTCTTAAATTGTGTGATTCAATCTCTGAAGCACAAGTGATCAGGCTTCTAATTCAGATAAGGTAATTAAGATGGCATAATTTCACATATGTGAAATTGTGGGAAAATACAAAACTGATTAGAGTCCTAATTTTACAAAATCTTTAACATCTACCTCATAATTTAACAATTTTTTTAATCGTTTAATCTAAAAACATTTATGAAACAAAATTTTACCATGTACCAGCTTTTTTGCTGCAATCCTCTAATAGACAGGCCCTACGATGACTCCAAACATTTCCCACCTCCTAGTTTTCAAGCCCTGGTATAATTTTCTCCACTCAAGTGTGGTCTAGACCTACTGAATCCCTTCATTTACTTCTGATGAATATAGCAAGTGCTCGGATGTTCCTTCAGAGATTAAGTTGCAAAAATATTCTTGCTTGTGCCTTGCTTGCTCTCTCATACTGTCTCACTTGCTCAGTTTGATGGAAACCAACTAACATGGTATGAGCTGCCATATGGAGATTCCCATGGGACAAAAAAGTGATGTCACTGGCTAAGAGCCAGTGATGACCTAAATTCTGCCATGTACTCATGGAAGTGACACTTCAGATACAATTGCAGCCTCGGTTCACAACTTGATTGCAGTCTTGTGAGACACCTTGAGACAGAGGCACCCTGGTAAGCAACACTCAGATTTCTGACCCTCAGAAACTGTGAAATAATAAATGTTTGTTATTTTAAGCCATTAACTTTTGGAGTTATTTGTTACAGAGAAATAGTCAACTAATATAAATCTTAACCTTTATATTGAGTTACATTTTCATTCTGCAGTTAAACCCTGATTATGTGATAGTAGAGTATATCAATTGATGATAACTTTTTGATGTTTCAGATCATGTTGTCTTGCACCTCTGTGCTTGCATTCGTTTGATGGCACATAGTTCCAGATCAATAAATATTATTGATGTTCACTAAAGCAGAAGAATGGATGTGCTTTTGGCTTGAGATTGAGAGGGACCTAATATTACCTCCTAGTAAGTGACAATTCTGAAATGTAACATTTTTGTGTATGTGTGAAATTTAAAGCTGTCAACATACACTTAAAACTGACATTAAGCTGAAATAGAGTGCAGAATAGCCAAAGGTTAAAAAAAAAATAACACACTCAACAATACCATTAAGCAAAAATTGGTTAGAGATGAAATTTATTGTATTTAGGATAAGCATAATAAATATCTTTGTGATTAAATATTTGTTTTCTTTCCTTTGTTTATTTATGGATTTTTCTTTTATTTATTATACTCACAAAAATAAGAGATAAAGACAGAGAGAAAGAGAGAATAAGGACAGATGTGTTTTTCTTTTCTTTATTATAAGAGAAGTTGTAAGCTTACGGAACAATCATCCATAAAATACAGGGTTCTCATATAGCACCCCACCACCACCTCCTTGCATTGGTGTGGAACATTTGTTACAATTGATGATAGCACGTTATTGTAATTGTATTATTAATTATAGTCCCTGGTGCAACTTAAAGTTCACTGTTTGCGTAGTGTAGTTTCGTGGATTTTTAAAATTTTTAATCTGTTATCCTATATACAATGTCATATTTCCCCTTTTGATCACATTCGGATACATACTTCAGTTCTGGTAATACATTTGCAATGTTATGCTCCCATCACCACTATTTACCGAAATATTTCTACCATTCCAAATAAGAACCCTGTGTATTTTAAACCTTAACTTCCCATTTCCTATCTCCACCCCATGTCCTGGTAACCTATAATCTAGCTGTGCTTTGCAAAATTATAAAAGGATAACCTTATTTTTCAATGTTAATTTCAACCATTATAAATATACATCTTTCATACGTAAGTACATTATGACATGCTTTTCTAGTGTGACCGTTTGTGCTTTTCTACTAAAAAATATCATTTGGTTATCAAGTGCTGAGATTTACTGGGACAGATAATAAAAGACACAATATGTGGAAAGCCATGATTTTCTTTCTATGTGTTCTGGTTTGCTAGCTGCCAGAATGCAATATACCAGAAACGGAATGGCTTTTAAAAGAGAGAATTTAATAGTTGCTAGTTTACAGTTCTAAGGCCGAGAAGATGTCCCAATTAAAACAAGTCTATAGAAATGTCCAATCAAAGGCATCCGGGGAAAGATACCTTGGTTCAAGAAGGCCAATGAAGTTCAGGGTTTCTCTCTCAAGTGAGAAGGCACATGGCAAACACAGGGCTTCTCTCTCAGCTGGAAGGGCACATGGAGAATACAGCATCATCTGCTAGCTTTCTCTCCTGGCTTCCGGTTTCATGAAGCTCCATGGGAGGTGTTTTCCTTCTTCATCTCCAAAGATCGCTGGCTGGTAGACTCTCTACTTCGTCGTGCTGCAGCATTCTCTGCTCTCTCTGAATCTCTCATTCTCCAAAATATTTCCTCTTTTATAGGACTCCAATAAACCAATCAAGACCCACCCAAATGGGTGGAGGCATGTCATCCCCTAATCCAGTTTAACAACCATTCTTGACTAAATCACATCAACCAGGGAGATGATCCAATCACAGTTTCAAACATACAGTATTGAATAGAGATTATTCTACCTTTATGAAATGGGATTTATATCAAAACATGGCTTTCCTTAGGGGGCATACTTCCTTTCAAACCAGCATACTATGTGATTTTATACACATTCAAATTTTCATATATAAGTTTTAAGGATATACTAATTGCTGTAAATTCCTATTGTGATTTTCATGTCACAGACATATTTTCCAAACTTACAGCTTTGTTTTTTGGTACTGCATTTACAGGGCTATCATCAATGTTCAAGTATTTAATGATTTTCAAGTTTCTCAGTTTGCTTTGGTCAAATAACTATTCAAACAGTATACAATATTTGGTGGAAAACAAGAAGTACAAATGTACAAATTTGTACAGATTTTTTGTACCAATGGATTTTTGTTTATTTATTATACTCACGCAAATAGGAGATACCAACTGTATAAACGTTACCTGAAATCCAATATATGATAATATACTTTCATATATATGTGTATGTATATATTTATATCTCTCATACACATCTTCAATATCTTTATTTCAGTAGAAAGGGATACTTTTACTAAATGTCATTGAGAGCCCAATTCATTTCTTTTAAATGCATGAGAGCTATAACACCTACTCACTAGTACCCTCCTCTTTAGCTCTACAAATGAGGATGTGAGCCTAAAGGAACAAAGCTTATGAGTGGTAGAGATGGGAATAGAACCCATTTCATTTGGTCCTGATTCAGTGCCCATTAGGCATCGCTTGCATTGTGTCTTTTATTATCTGTCTCAGTAAATCTCAGCACTTGATAACCAAATGGTATTTTTTAGTAGAAAAGCACAAATAGTTACACTAGCAAAGCATGTCATAATATACTTACATATAAAAGATGCATATTCATATAGGTTGAAATTAACATTGAAAAATAAACATTTATTGGGCATGCATCTACTATATACCAGACACTGTTCTAAGTAGTTTAGATGATAATCTCATTTAGTCTTCACAAGGTCTCTGTGATATGCACACAAATGTTTTCCACATTTACAGATGAAGAAAGGGTGATGCAGAGAATTGAAATGACTTATTCAAGGTCACTCATTTATTGCATAATGGGCACATACTTGGAGCCAGTATACTGTATCCTTCATGCTTAAGGGTACTAGGTCCAGGGCAACGCATATTATATTCTAAATAAACTTAAGGGTCAAGTAAGCCAACATTTCCATTTATTTGATTATTATTCCATTATGGTGAATTGCTGTGCTCGTTTCATAACCCAACAACTGAAAATTGCCTTAAATTCCCTGAACTATGTGCTTAGAATCCCTTACTTTTTCTGATCATGTCTCTTCATTCAAATTTAAGATACTTGAAATATCAACAATAAAATCCTAAGAATGTAATTTACAAACACAATTTAGAAAATTGGGTGAAAATTATCCTCCCTTTATATCTTTCTGGGCCCCTGATTAAAACAAAGAGATGTAGCATTTTTCTCCTAGTTATTAAGGAATAATTAGTTCTAATGTGAGGCAGTGACAATGGATGCACATGGGAAATTATGAGATTTAATATTAGTCCTTGAAGAAAAGCAGTTTACTACCTGGGAGGCATGCTACATTTTTAAATGTTATTCGATGGAAATGGTTCTTATGGCATGTGACTACTAGTGTAAATAACTTTCTCTTGAGTATATAAAACTGAGGCCCTTGTCCTTAAAAATTTTAGCTCTAAATTAAAAGGAAATGAGATGTAGATGGCTAAGGTGGGAATGTTTTCATTGAAACATTACATAGAATGAAGCTGCTGGTGAAAGTTTAATAGGAACACATGGCATTTAATTTCCTGAAAGTTTCAATGGTCTGAGTAAAATGTGGCTATGAGTAAAATAATAAAATATAAGTGGAATGCCGTGACAATAGTCCCCTACTGGGATTCAAGTACCAGCAGTAGAAAGGGTTGTTCCAAGAGCATCTGTCTTTTTGGCAGTATTCAAAGGCAGCTGCTCTGGTTACTTTCATAATGTTCATGAGATTTTCATTTTATTATAGAAATGATGTCTGCCATCTATTGTGAAATCTGGAATCATTTTCATGTGCCTTTCTTGTGATGCTGAGTTACTAGTTTAATTGCTTTTAGTGGGAAAAATGCTTCCTGAAAAAATACCAATGAAAAACTTTAGCAATTCCTTACAATTTATATCCACCTTTGTGTGTGCATATCCTTTTTCAAGATCTCATCTTTATTTGTATTTCCAATATGATGAATGCCAATAGTTGTAAGCTCATAACATCAGTATTCTTTTCATATCATGGTCTCTTGTAAGGGCTGTCTTTTTTTGAGATGATCTATTATTTCTCTCTCTCTCTCTCTGCTGTCCAATGATTCTCTTAGAAAGGATTAATAAGGTAAGTGTATGCCTGCTATATTTTAACAAATATTTAGAAACTTAGGACTTTCTTAAAGTACCGACGTGGAAGACTATAACTAATAGTTTAATTTTTACCCCTAAAGTAATATTCTTGGAGTCTAGTTTGTGAACCTTACATTTTTACACAGTGAAATGTATATAAAAGCATCATTATATTTTTTCCAAATAAAGTTTTTTTTTCTTTTTACTAATTCATAGGTACATGCTTACCAACTAATATCCTAATAAATATGTAAAACACTCTCATTCCCCTATGTCCACACCCAAACACCAAACCCCAAAACCAATATTCTTCTAGGAATTACTTTTCTCCCCATTTAATTGTATTAGGCCTGCTTTCTCTCTTCTCATTAGCAGGTTTAGCATACCCATTTGTACAAGTCAACTTCACAATCAACTAATATTATAAGGTTTAGTAATGTACTCAATGTATTCTTAATAGATAAAATGAATAGAATATTTTCAAAACTGTTAGCCAAAGTGTATATTCAAAACAGGAACAATTGCTTGTGTAGCTAAATCCCTAAAGATAGTCTAAATAAGTTAAATTTATGTCCTTATAGCAGATTCAGAAATTCTTTTATGTTTGCGTATGTATGCTAGAATTTGTGTCTAATGAACAGCTCTAGGCTAGTAGCTCTGGTTATAGATAATAATAAGTTGGTGGAGGATTTTAGAATATTGGGTGCACCATTGTTTCAGTTTTGCTGGGTCTTTGCTGAAAATTCCTTTGATTCATGTAGGCTCTCTCTCTCTCTCTGGCTGATGTTCAAAAAGTAGGCTACACTGATGCTTGCTAATTTCTTCATCAGAACTGGTGGCTTGCCTCTTAGCAACTGTGTTATTTTAGGCTGAGTCCAGAGAAGGCTGGCTGTACTACCACTCCAGACACCCATGACCATATCACTAAGGAGAGCACCAAAATGAAATTTATTTATTTGCCACCCCAGCTCAAGGTTTAAATTTTCGATTATGTATTTGTCCAATTACTTGGACTACACAGTTTCCAAGGCACCTACTTCAAACATAAGTGAGGTTCAGGAAGAAATTCCTCTATTGTAATGACTTCATGGCCTCAACCTTAAATCTCTCCAATTTTTAGGCAGGGCAAAAAAGTTGGAGACAAGAAAGATTTCCAAAGATATCCATCCTCTGTAGTTTCTGTTAGTTCTGTAATATGTTCCCTTTAATCTGCACCAGAGTGAGTGTATTGCATTACTAAAGCAACTAGCTGGTTTTAGTTAAGTTCTTTCTACTATCTCTGATTCTCATTAAAGACTTTTATCTATTACTTCTTTACTAAATCAAACATGCCATATTTATCCCAACCAGAGTCCTCTAATTTCCTAAACCCAATTCTTTCTCCTTTTACAAAATTCTGAATGCAAAATTTATCAAATTTTACTCAATACAATTAAAAAAAAAAGAAAGTAGAAGATTGTCAAAAAGCATGATAAACTATGCCATTGCAGAAAAATAGTTGAAAATTCAGTTAAAAAATCAAGATGAAATAAATGTTTTCTTAGAAATAAAGATGTTCATTATGTACCCTATTTGTTTTCGTTAAATAAATTCACTACCCCTACTACATTTTAAAAATAAAGCACTGGCTGCCCCTGTCAGCAGTATGACTACATTCCTTAGGTACTTATTGATTAGTTAGTAGATAAAATTTCAATAAGGCTCCAAGAGTAAAAATTTCTGTTTCTTTAAGGGAAACACAAGTCAAGAGTTTACAAGCAAAAATTAGTGAGCAATAAATTATATCCAGTATAAATATTTACTGATAAAAATAGGCCATATATCTAAAATTATTTAAAAAATGCATGTGAACTGATTTTTTAATTTTAATGACATGTGAAGAGAAAGCTAAATATATAATCAATGTATTTTATTACATTTAGTCTTTACAAGCTTATTTTTTCATTAGAATCTCAGTTTTCTCCAATGTCAGCATTGATAGATATGAAAATAATTGTAGGGTCTATGTTTATTATTTATTCGCTACCACAAATGATCACAGTTTTTAATAACATGACTTTATTATTTAAGGTTTGAAAATGTAAATTTCCAGTTCCATTGTGACTGTTTCATGTTAAAAATGGAGCAAATGTATTTTATTAACTTGGCAGTGATTAGGATGAGGAAGGATTCTTCCCAACTGAAGTCCTCTTATTTCCTAAACCCAATTCTTTCTAAATACAATATTTACCAAACTTTACTCAGATTCTGTCTTTACTTAAAAGTTTGATATTTTGTTCACCATGAATATTTGCGTTAAATTTTATTTTTTAAAAATAGCCCTTTAAAGTAATAACAAGTTTTTCAGCGTACCCTTGAATGATGCACATGATGCATACATTGTACAGTCTGGGAGAGGAACTCCAAAGCGACAAACAAGTTATCGATTCTTTCCACTTTCCCAATTCTTTAACTAAAAAACAAAAATAATAACCCTCATTATATTTTCTTACATATGACCTTACAATCTAGAGTCATTTGCTCTGTGGAGTTTTTCTCTTCTCTATTTCAAAAGAAGGGTAAGAAATTCCAGCTGCAGATTTAATTTTTCAGTGGGAATGTGTCCTCTCTTTGGGTAAGTAGGAGATAAGAATTAACAAGGGAAGATGCACAAAAAGGGGAGAAAACAACAAAAGCATTAATTTCTTATATGCCATGGTAGTGGAGCTGAAAGACTATAAACTTTATGGCCAAGAACATTTGAAATGTTTATTTCATATATTTTCATATATAGAATGAAAAGTTTATTTCATAATTCAAGGATAAAAGTATTCTCCACTGAGGACCTCAACAAAAAGTGAGCAAAATTCTCCTCTGTGTGTGTGTGTGTATGTTTTATATATGAGTATGTGTTTTTCATGTATTTATCTGGTTTTTACAGAGGATGGTAATGAAAGTAATTACCTGATTATGCTTACCTCTGAAGTCACTGGAGGCAAACCCTACACAAAATAGGCCTTGGATTATGTACTGAGTGGCAACTGTTACCATAATAATCTCCTGTCATGCACAAACCAAACTCATGACTCAGCAAAATTATTTATCCTTATATAATATTGGTAATGTTGGGGTTTCTCACAAAAGTCAAATCCACAGAGCATGAAATATCCAAATTCCATAACTGTTTCTATCCTCATCTCTTCCCTCTTAAAACACTCTTTCTCATACAAACAGAGAATAATGAAGAAAAGTCCAAGCCCAATGACCTTTATAATCATTGATCATAAGTGTGCATTTTCAGCCATCTCATTTAATTCATTTTATGTAAACCTCATATTCTCATCAATTCACCATAAACCTTGGTTGATTATTTATTGTATGGCCCTCAATAAACTTGGAATTTTTTTTCTTTTAAGTATTTTTAATTCAATAGACATTTATTGAGTTTTTAGTCTAAGCCCGTATAAGGAAATATTTTTTAAAATTCTGAAAAGAAAGATCTATGAGAATACATGAAAATCATTAGCATGAAGGTCTGTATATGTTGATGTGTCTGTTATTGCATATCTATAAACAGATAGTAATACACTTTTAGATACCTTTATACATGTTATCGAATCTTTCCACTTTCCCTATTTTCTAACTAAAAAGCAATAATAATAATAATAATAATCCTCATTATATTTTCTTACATATGACCTTACAATCTAGAGTCATTTGCTCTGTGGAGTTTTTCCTCTTCTCTATTTCAAAAGAAGGGTAAGAAATTCCAGCTGCAGATTTAATTTTTCAGTGGGAATGTGTCCTATCTTTGAGTAACTAGGAATAAGAATTAACAAAGGAAGATGCACAAAAAGGGGAGAAAACAACAACAAAAAAGCATTCATTTCTTATATGCCATGGTAGTGGAGCTGAAAGACTATAAACTTTATGGCCAAGAACATTTGGAATTAAATGGGAGTCTACATATGATAAGTATTTGATTCTTTTGAACTTCAGGCCTTTTTGTTTTCTCTTCTGTGAGCTAAGACAAAAACTAGATTTTTTTGAAGATTTGAATAAAATAACTTGTATATCATACTGGCCCAAATAAGTTCTTGATTCCTCACCCTTTCATTTCTGTGCTGCAATAGTAGTAACTTTAACCATTGCGACACTGTCCTTTAAATAGATCAGACATGAAATCTTCTATGAAGCTGTGGTAGTTAGATTCAGGTAGGTGTCAACTTGGTCAGGTGAAGGTGCCTAGTTCTATTGCTGTGGACATGAGCCAATGACATGTGAACCTTATCTATTCCTGATTATATCTGCAGTCGGCTAAGAGGCATGCCTGCTACAATGAATGATGTTTGATTTAATTGACTGGTGCATAAATGAGAGACTCAACATAGCACAGCTAAAGCAGCTCAGCCCAGGCCTTTGGAGATGCAGAGAGGAATCACCCAGGGGAAAGTTGTTGGAACCCAGAGGCCTGGAGAGAAGGCCAGCAGAGATTGTCCTGTGCCTTCCCATGTAAGAAAGAACCTCAATTGAAAGTTAGCTGCCTTTTCTCTGAAGAACTATACATTAACTAAATAAATCCTCTTTAATTGAAAGCCAATCCGTCTCCGATGTGTTGCATTCCAGCAGCTAGCCAACTAGAACAGAAGCTAATTATATACATATATATGTATATAATTAACCTTTTATTTATTACATATAAACAATCCTTTCCCAAATATTTTTATTTATATATTACTAATAGAAGCGGACTCTAAGCAAAAATATAAACAAAACATTACACTCTTGAATCATTTATTTTTTAAACTCATAAAGTAGTAGGACTTTAAGACTATTACATTTATTAACAGATCTTAAATTTTTATCTTTGAAATGTGGGAGCTGTGTATGATGAAATTTAGCATATTTTATCATAGAATTTCCTAAAAAGAAATCATGGAATTTGTCAAGTGATTTTTGAACATTAGTATCTCTAAAGAGGTTGATTTAGGCAAAAAAGCAATGAAATAAAGTGAAAGAACAACAATAGCAACAACAAAACACAATTAAAAACTCCCTAGAAGGGGAAATGCACTTATGCAAGAGAAAAAAAAATGAAGAGGGGCTTAAATAAACTTAAGGGCATACTATTTAAAGACCTATGCTACAAAGTGAGCAAACTTGCATGAATAGATAATTATTCTATCTTATATGTTAATACTGCTTAAATAAATGTGAATAATAAAATACCTATAGAAGAATTTGCAAAAATTTTTTTTAAACAAATGAAAAAACACTTCAGGTTGAAGTGGTTTAATGGGTAAGGGCTTTATAATTTTTAAAGTACAGATAATTCTGAAAGTATATACATACCTCCAATCCACTGAGAATATTATTATGCCTCATATTTCTTTTACAATAAAACAATAAAAGGCATTTTAGTTTCTTAGGCTGCTAAAGCAAATACCATGAAATGGTTTGGCTTAAGCAATAGGAATATATTAACTTATGGTTGGGG
Source organism: Myrmecophaga tridactyla (assembly GCA_004026745.1). Lineage (NCBI taxonomy): Eukaryota > Metazoa > Chordata > Mammalia > Pilosa > Myrmecophagidae > Myrmecophaga > Myrmecophaga tridactyla. Next base: position 54,864 of record PVIY010009958.1, on the reverse strand, counting down.
GCTAAAAGAAAATCCATACTAAGGAATTATCAAGGTGGCACTTTCTCCCTGAAGACTATGTTCTGGGGCTAGCTGTCAGTGGCCCTTGAGTCTTTCTTTCTCTATAATCTTAAAATATTTTTGAACATATCTTTAACATAGTTGATCTCACAGTATTTGAAAATTTTTATTTACGTGTTTATTTCTAAATGACACAGAATGACTTCCTCTAAGGTAATGCCTGTGTTATTTGTCCTATATACAAGCCAGGATCATATTAACTCATCAATAAATATGTATTATAAAAACACAGTGAAAAGTTCATATCATTAGAATATATATGCTTTAAAATATATTTTAATAATTTGGCTAATTAATCATCTAAGTAAAAGGCCTTTCCTTAGTCCAATAGTATCAATAGATGATAGTAATTCAGAGACAGCATAACTTCCCTGTCTGCTCCATTAGAAGGAAAACAAAAATGAGATTTTTCCCTAGGAAGCTGTTTCTTTGACACTGTAAAAATAAAAGTATGCCTTTCTAGCAAACAGTGGTGAAAGAATGATATATTCCTGCAAATAAATTTAATGTTCAGAATTTGCATGAATAAACCACTGATGGCTAAAATACTAGAAAAGTGAAGTAATAAGAACAGAGCCTATTTTCTTGTTAAAAGCAATTTTAGTGCAAGATGTAGCTTAATTGGGTTGCTTTCTGAACACTTAACTCTAATGGAAAACGAATTTTGATTATTGGAAAAGAGCTGTTGTTCAGTGATTACTCTCAAGATTTGTAATAACTATTTTCAACAGCAGTCACAGCGATCTGGGAGCTGGAGGAAAAATGGATTTTGAACATATAGTGCGTAAAATGAATACACCATGAAGAATCTACTTCTTGAATAAACACTAGCTGCAGTGCGCGCCATCTCTAACCTAGAGGAAGCCAAAGCTGTTAATCTTCTGCCAAATCCTCCTCTCCTTTCCCTGGTTCTTGCTGGACGAGGTGATACCAGGAGAGTGGAGACGGTCTCCATGGATGAAATGTGTGATGTTAAGAAATAGACTGAGAGCAAATGGATACCAGCACCTACCTTTCTGCTTTACTAGTAACATGAGCCAAACATAATGGTTCATTAGCTGCCAAATAAAATTATTCCTAAATGAAAATATGTGTCATTATAATGGAGAATTATGTAATAAAATAAACTCAATCAATGAAAACAATCAGGTGGAAACTTACTTTCAAAACCTACTGAAAGGCAGATAAAATATGAAATAATATAAAACCAAAGGAAAACATCAGCACAAAACATTTGTCACTAATATTTTGGGATATCCAGATCAATTTCATTTATGTATCCTTCTGGTACCTATTACACAGACAAAATTGGGGCATACAAAATATTGAGTGACTTCAGTACATTATGGCTTTAATTTTCAATAATCTATAATTTTAGGAACCATGACATTGAAATAAGTGATTAATGAACATTTGAAGGAAGTGAGAACCAGAAGTAGCACACTAAAGGATGGCTATGACCCCAAAGCTGATGACCTGCCTGCTGAGATAAAGAAAGAAATTTGCTTACATATCTGCATGGACTAGTTTATAACATATGGAATGTTGAGGAATTCAACAGAGCATTCTATGTTACCACTAATATCAATGCATATTCTATTTTTGTGCCACTTTCGTCTGACTGATCACAACAATATTCTGAGATGAGAAATTTTAAAATGTAGAGTCCTAGTTTGGCTTTTTTTTTCATAAGCACATTTTAATTTTCTGAATCTTAACAATTCAAATAAGTCAGCTAGCTAACACAAATACAGAGTAAACGCGAACCATTTACAGCCACGTACATCAACGCAAGAATAGCAAACCTCACGTGAATAGTCAAAAGACATCAACTCTTATGTATTTGACTCTCTAGCAGTTCATAGGTGATAATTTCATCGCTCACATAGGCAGGGGTACATATTCAAAAAATTTATTAACGCAAAAATGAAATGAAACTAGAATTTTCAGTTTCTGAAAGGAGGAACGTAAGAGTCAGTGTATAGTAAGAAATAAATGGGCATGATGAGAAGAGATTTGAATGGGCAGAAAGTACATTGTACTAAATGCTTTTATATATTAAAAACCTCTCTAAGTTAAATCACTGAGAAAAACCTACACTCTTAGGAATGTTAAAGTCATGATCAATATTGGAAGAGGAAAAGGCTGAACCATTTTATTTCTCAGCCCCAAAGGGTTCCCTCCCATCCTAACGGTCTGGGGAGAAGAGCACATGAACACCTAGCACTGGGCAGAAGCAAGGTGAAAGAGTAAGGGGCATATTGGTTTCTAACATGTAAACCCTTGAAAGTCAAAGCAACATTTTTAGTAATTTAAAATAAATCTAAAAATGCTGAAATGTTTACACTCCAATAAAAATAATATTCATTATTTTTAACAGCTCTGCTCATCCTAATAGCGCTGTTTCACAATGTGCATTCGGTTTTGTTAGGAGACAAGGCAAAATTAAATAAGCTAATGATAGTCTATGATGGTTTCGAAGTTAAAAATCTATCACTCGTGGGGCCCATCTAGTAAGGTTGGGTCCACAAAGATACACACATGAGAATTAAGACAAAGCTTTGGTGAAACAATTTTTACATGGATTTATAAGCACTGTTCGGGATCCCAAAATCACAGGGTTAGTAATTATCAGATTCGGACTTTGAAATTTAGGAAACTGTTTTGATGAGCCAACAGGCACCAGAGTTCTATCTGCTGTTGCATTATAGTAGCACAGATGTTCTTATAGTATCTATGGCATGAACCTGAACAAATTCATCAGTTTTCTGAGAGTATTCTCAGAAAGTTTGGTATTTTTACCTGGACAACCTAATCTACCAAGGCAGTTTAACTTAATAAATTATGGCTTAACAATAGCATAGTCTATCTAGAATGAACTTGTGAAAAACTATGAGTAGTAAAACCATTCATGTTCACGGATAATGACAAATTTCCATGCAATACTATTAAGCGTAAATTGAATAATAAAATACAGTATTCAAATGTGGCTGCAACGATATAAAGATCCATGTGCTACATATCAACAATAATGAAAAAGAACCTAAAGCTAAGCTGTAAGTTATATGTGACATATCAACTTTTCAATAAATGTTTACATTACTTTGTGATATTATACAGTTTAAAATGTGATCCATTTGAAAGAGATATATGGATATAATCAATCAGGGACTTTATATTCTGAAATATTACCTTAAGTAATGATTCTTTTAATATCAGAATAATGCCTTGAATTTTAATTTGCAATAATGGTAAACATTAACCCATTATTTCTTAATAGACTGACAGATGTGTCATATCCACAAACTTTTATAAGTTATAAAAGTTCAGAAGTATTACTCTTTTAAAATATATATATATACATAAAGCACAGAAAATAAATGAATACACTGATTATAAAATGCAATTTTGACCAAAAGAATCATTAAAAGAATGTTACTATAATATAACTACTTTATTGACTATTGCTGTGTATATGTATAACATAAAACTTGAAACTTTAGAAAAAAAACATAGGGGAACATCTTTATGACCTTGGGTTTGGTAAAAAGTTCATAGATAAAGCAACAAAAGCAAAATATTTCAAATAAAAATGTTAATAAATTGGACTACACCCAATGAAAAATCCTGCCCAGTGAAAGATGATATTAAGAGAATGAATGAAAAACAAAAAGCACACTACAGACTGGCAGAAAACATTTGCAATCACATATCTGATAAAAAAAGATTATATCTGAAATATATAAACAACTCTCAAAATCAGTGGTAGAGTTCAGGGCAGATATTCTACTGTAATTTATCATTCAAAACAGACATTTGTGTTTCCTTTAATTTGCTTTCCTATTTAGAAATGGGAATGCACAATTGTCTTCCATTTTGTTAGAATATAAATGCAAATTAATATGTTTTGTAATCAGAATTTGCACTGTGAGATACAAATTAAATGTGTGGTCATGGCCACCAGGGGCAATGATCATGATCTTTGGGGTAGAAACTATTTAAACATGTTCTCAAAATCTCTACTTTTATAACTGGAAATGTATAGCCCTATCCTATTACCTACCACACAGAATTAATGTGGGGTAATTTCTAGATAATAAGAGTGAAAATAATTTTAAACTACTAAATATCATGCAATTATGGTGTTTAAAAATCAACATTTCATTTTATCATTAATTATATAATAACAATTATATAATTATTTTTATAATAATATTAACACCTGCAGATGCTTGAAGAGTTATACGTCCTTACCTATATATCTTCTCAAGATTTCAAAGAACTAAATACTATAGTTCTTTTTCATACATAGAAAAAAATGTTGAAGATATTTTTCTTCTGAGCTTGACTAAACAAATCTTTTTTATATCCTAAAAAGAATATTCTTTCAGTTTGGAACCATAAATACCTTCTTTCTCCTAATGTATATTCATCTCATACTGGTGTTTATCAGTTATATTTGGCTTCAGAATAATGGTACTTAATATCTCTAATCTCAAAAAAATAATTGTCTTTCCTTTTTCCTATCCTTAAGTCTTGAGTTCCTATAAGGGATTTTCTAGTAATTACAAATTGGGAGATTATACAGAGATGTGAGAAAAATAAGTAGATCATAGAACTGTATGCCCTTTGAAAGCAGCAACCGAAAGAGATGAAAAAAGAAAAAAAACTTGATGGAAACACTTCTTTTTTGAGAGGATTTGATTTGTACTGTCAAACTTCACAATGAATAAGGTGTTTTAAAAGATGATTGCCACATGGGTTTTGAACCAAGTTAAAGAAGCGTTTATAATTTTCAAGTCTCCTATCTTTGAATAAATTCAAAGTCATGTTTCTCTCTTATTGAATTGGACAAGGGGTGGTTTGTTCACTCATCTATTGTATAAAACCATTGACCTGAAACAGACTTATAAAATTCAGCTTTGTAATAAATAATGTTTCTTTTGTGTCTTTTTATTTCTCTGCAAGATTGATTTCTTAATTTCTGTATTTATAAAATACTGCTAGCATGGGTGGGTCAGCGGTAGCATGCTCACCTTTCATGCAGGTTCAATTCCTGGACCATGCACACGCACAAAAGATGTATTACTGGCTTATTTCCAGAATAAGTCTCAATAGGATCCTATGGAAAATACATTTTTTGAACAGGAGATCCAACAGTCTATTTCTTTGCTGTTGTTTATTGTCATTCATAAGGTATTACTACTAAAATTAAAATCCCCATTAACATAAAATAATCAAATAACCTTTCTAGCATATATCATATAGATCAATAATGTCTTTTTAAAGATCAAAATCATCCAGCTTAAATTATAGAAAGCAAACAACACATAAGGAATAATACCCAAATAAATGGTTGAAGGCTTTTTTTTTTTCGTCACCATGACTTGAACATATTAAAAGGAAAGGTTTCCAATCTCCACTGGGAAAACAACAACAACAACAACAATAATGTTGATTTGAGCTGGTTAGTGAGGAATTTTAACTGCAGGTCTTTGCTTCCTCTTGAGCCATTAGGTTCAGCTGGTATTATATTACCTGGTATTAGCACGAATTCCAGCAGCTGGCTTCCGGTCTGCTGCACCCTAACAATTAAACCCCTGCTACTCTTGGCCAAACTTTATAGCTTACTCATGAGCTATTAGAATTTTAGAAGTTGGGCATTCTAAATTCAACTCTCTCTGAGTAGTGGGACTCACTGCTGATGAAACTGTTACAGTCGGTCAGGCACAGCAGAACTCACAGCATCAAAAGTCAAAAATAGTCCTAGACCAAACGTTCAGGAAATTACTGCAATCAACATTAGAAATAATGCTGTTTACCTATGAACTAAACTGATTGTACAGTATGTACATCTTAAAAATACAGTTTAATTTTAAACATATACTCATCTCGTAAATACATTTCTATATTTTCTTTCCTCCAAAGTACCCAATTATTTTCTTTGTAGCCCACCTCCACATGTTCCTAAACCCTCTTGACAAAGCACTTTACCTCATTAGACCTCAATCTTTACACCTATGAATTGTTGAGAATTAATAAGATATCTCTTAAATTCCCTCTAGTGTTAACATTAAAAAAAATTCTATGGTATTTTATTGTGTTAAACATATTGAGAAGACTCATACTAATGTCCAATTGTACAATGTGTATAGGAAGAACTATAAATAGGCAAGTCCTTAATTCATCATGATACAAGCATGGCAAGGACATGAATTATATAAAAGTGGCATAACAATTTAACAAAGAAAGAAACGAGGTATATGTAGATGATACAGTTTATTTGGTTTTATTTCTACAAGTTAAGAGCACTTTAATAAATAATTGCCACAAGTATCTAACTATGGTCAGAGAGTAATTTAAGACTCACAAACCCAAACATTATCATCTTTAATAGATTCCACCCAATAATTAACTAATTTATATTTAATAATTAAAAATAGACCTATTAATTAAAGGATCAATGCTATACATTTTAACTGTTTCATCTTGTAGATGTTTTGATAAAATGTCACTTAGCTCCAGTTTTGTTGATATTTTTAATTTTCTTTTCCTACTCTACTCTCATTTATCCCCTCCCCAATCTATTTTTCCCAGCCCCTTTTTCTCTCTCAATCTTTCTTCCTCTCTCCTATTCACTATTAGGTTTTACAAATGATCTAATGCATTGATATGTCCGTGACCAGCTGACAAATTGTGTCTCCAATCCAGTGAAATGATTGACTGCCAAACTGGAGAAACACTGAACTGCAGGAGTGTGTGGGGTTTCTAATAACCTAGAAGACCTCAATGATGATCTAATTCCCATAACTTAGGTTTCTCATAATTCTCAAATCTCAAAATAAAGATTTTTAGGTTTTGTAAATGAATCCTTGATATAGAGAATAGGTACTGAATAAATATTTGCTGAGTGAGCAAAACACCTATTTGTCTGGGGGTATTTCTAAAAACAAGCAAACAAACAAAAACTTTGAACTGCCACCAATATTGTCTCAGCTCACCTGTAGGTGGGGAAAGGATATGTTTCTATTTAAAGAGCTGTGCTTATTAGTCTTTTAAGTCTAAGAAGTCCTTATCATGGTTACCTCGAATCCAACTTAATGCATTGAACATTTGTATTTCATAGTACTCCAGATAATAGAATTTCACTAATGTTCAATAATTACAAAAATTCAGGTATAAATCTCAATATGTATAGAAGGTTATCTAAAAATATTTGGTCATCCTTGCCTTTTATGAGAAGACATATACTCAGACTGTGGGTTGAGTTGACCAAATGACATATTTTCTTAAAAGGTAGATTACTCAGTGTTTTAAATTTGAGTTAACTCCTAGAGCAAAGTTACATAAAAGAGAGAGAAACAGAAAGATAGGAACTCAAAGACAGAGAGAGAGACAGAGAGAGAAAGGGAGGCCAAAAAAGAATAATTTCAATAAGCTATTATTTTCTAATTATGTTAACTTTCCCTGTATTAATAGTTACATTACCCTTATTTATCTTCATTTTCTGTATTTGTGTTAGCCCCTGTTTTAGTTCCCTAGGCTGCTCAAAGCAAATACCATGAAGTGGGCTGGATTGAACAAAGGGAATTTATTTATTCAAGGTTTTGAGGCCAAGAAAACATCCAAATCAAGGAATCATCAAGGTGACACTTTCTTCCCAAAGCTGCTGGCAAGCATTGCCTCTTCTTTCACATGGCAAGCAACATAGTGGCCTCACTTCTCTTCCACATTTTATGATTTCAGCTCCTTGCTTTCTCTGGCTTCCTCTCTTTGTTTAAAATTCATTATCTTATAATGGATGCCAATAAAAAGATTAGAACCATCCTGATTAAGGTTGGACACACCTGAAGTAACTTTAACAAAAGGGCCTACTTGCAATGGATTCACAATCACAGAAAAGAAGTAAATTTAAGAATATGCTTTTCTGGTGCACATACAGCTTCAGACAAGCAGACTCTACCCTCTGGATCACAAAAAAAGATACGTTCTTTCTATATGCAAAATATATTCATTTCATCACAACATCCCAAAAGCCTTAACTTATTTCAGAAACAATGCTTTGTGCAAAGTCTCATCAAAGTTGGTTATGGGTGTACTCTGTCCTGGGGCATAATTGCCCTCCTTCCCTGGACCTATGAAAACTAAAGAGCAAGTTATTTACTTCTAATATACAATTGAGGGACAGGTATAAGATAAACATTTCCATTCCTATAGAAAGTAATTGGAAGAAAAACAGGGGTCATGGATCCAAAATAATTCTGAAACACAGCAAGACGTACTCCATTAGATTTCAAGGTCTGAGAGTCATCTATGGAATGACTGTCCTCTGGGCCTAATGAAGCACCACCCCTTCCAAGCACTTGCCTAGTGGCCATGCTCTCCCTGACCACTGGGCTGAAGGCCCCACCCTCTCCAAGTGTCAGGGTAGGGCCAGGCTCTCTGAAATCCAGGGCACATAGGCTCCTCCTTATCAGAATATTGAGGTGGCTGCATTCCTTATGAACAATAGGGCAGAAAGTGCAGGCTTTCCAAGTCCCAGTGGAAACTCATCCTTTCCACACATACAAGTGGGCCTGCTCTTTTGGCCCAAGAAGATGTCTTCCGTGCAGACCTCAGTTTGCATGGTTCTACCTTGGAAGTCATTTTTCCTTCAATCTATTTTTTTTTTTTCTGTCCCTTTTAGTCCGGGCTGGCAGTAGTTCCATTAATACAGATCTCACAAAAATCTTACCGATTTTGCACATAGAACCCAGTGGCTCAAACCATCAATCACAAGACCTTTCCACAAATCCTTTCTGTATAACTACAGCTCCAATCCTCACTTGCAATGAAACAGCTGACCGGTTCCATGTTCAGTTAAATCTTCAAATGCAACACTATTCTCTGGGGACTCATTTTACAGAAACTCAGAATTTTCTAAATCAATTTCTCCTTTCTTTATGCCCAGAAATTCAGTTCTCAGCTTATCCCTCTGCTTTAGCATTTTACTATAAGCTGCAAGGAGAAACCAGGCTGTACTTTCCACACTTAGCTTCAAAATCTCCTCAGCTAAACATCGAAATTCAACACTCTCAAGTTCTTCCTTCTACCTGGTATCAGATCTCAATTTTGCCAAATTCTCTACCACTTTAAAGTAAACATTATCTTTCCTCCAGCTTCCAATGATTGATACATCATTTCTGTCTAAGGTCTCATTAGAAGTAATGTCAGCATCCATATTTCTACCAACAATCTCTTCAAAGCAATCTCAGTCTTTACTATCAAGCAATTCACAGTTTCTACCCATTATCCAATTGTAAAGCCATTTCCACTTTTTTGGTTTGTTTGCAATAGGAGCACTCCACTCTCCTAGTACCAAAATCTGTTTTATTCTTCTTGGATACTCAAAGCAAATACGATAAAATGGGTTGGGTTAAACAATGGGACTTTATTCACTCAGGATTTTGAGACCAGGAAAAATGTCCAAATTATGGTATCATCAAAAGAACATATTTTTTTAAATCTTTCTTTAAAAAGATTTAAGAACATGCTTCTATGAGGTAGCTTCAAACAACTGCAGCTCCTTTTTTAATAAAATAGTGATTTATAAGTTATTGCTTCTTACAAATAAAACAAATTTTCAATGTCTACTCTTTCTCTTTTCTTTTAATAGTTATTGTTTTAATTTTATCCCTCTTCCTCATTATATATCTCTTTCTTCTGATTATTTGTGAATTATATTAATTATATTCATAATTTTGTATTTGAGTATAATTAAGTTTTTCCATGTTGGAAACTTGAACTCAGAAGGAAACTCGAAACTTCTGAGTTCACGTTTTCCCATATTTGAAGCTTGAACTCAGTTATTCTCTACTTAAGACTTTATTCATTACTATTTTAAAAATAATGATTATTACAACATTGATAACCACTTTAACTGAAGAGTCATTTAGAGAAACATCAATTTTCGTTTTTTAAAATGGCCAGAAATATTTTTTTGTATTTTTTATGGTTGAATTAAGTTTTATTGCATTTCTCTTAAACAGCATGACTTACACTTTTTCTACACTTAGGGATTTATTCAGGCTTGCTCAGAGACTTGATATATACTATGCTTATGATTGGATTATTGTGAAAAGCTTACTCTTTGCAGGACTTAAAATTTAAGATTTATGCAGTCAATCAAACAGTTATTACTTGTCTCTTCATCTGTCAGGGAGTGAAAGAGGGCTGTTAAAGTCCCTCAATCCTAATGGATATGTGCCTATTTCTCCTTTTTGTTTTTAACCAATTTGGCTTCTAATAATTTTCACCCAGGAAATACAGTGTCATCATTAAAAGAGTGACTCTGGAGCCAGAAAGCCTGGGTTGAACCCCTGCTCTCACTTTTATTCTAATCAAGTTGCGTAACTTCCAATTTACTCCTAAATAAAAGTGGACTAATGATAATAGTGCCATATTCAATAAGTGATACTTGTATACCACTTAGTACAATGCTTGGCCTAGACTGAACACTTAATATATCTAACAATTAATATTTTTGTTTTATATATTCCATAGTCACGTGTCATGGCTTTTGAATGTCACTAGATAGCATTTTGAATTGCAGAATCAGGTATTTCTTTTGAAAGTTTAGCTAATTTTTATATAGTGCATTTAAATGATATTTTCTTCCATGCTGAATTGAATACCTGCCTTTGGTTCTCTGCATCTCTTATTTCTCTAATTAATGCTTTAAGCAATTTTCCTGTAGTTCAACATACCCTTATCCAATTTATAATTCCTCAACTGATTATTTATTAAAAATAATGTGGTTTTTTGTTTTTTCTTCTAATGATGGTATTTTAAAATGTTCCTCGATGTTACTTTGTTTTATTCATATTATCTCTTATTCTAATTCACATCTTATTTCGCATACCCCACATTTTCATTTATTTCTCTGATAATGTTTAGCAGATGCTGTCTAAAATTTGTTTCTGTTTTCTAAGTAGTTTTATTTCAAAAGTTCCCTCCATCCTCTGGTAGAAGTTAGTCCACAGTACCCAAAGCAACTCTAATATGTGATTTCTATTTTCACTTCCATTTGCAGTACCTCCATACTGGGTCCTCTCTGTTTCATAATTGCATAATAATTCCCTTACAAAGCCTACACCATCAAATACTATGTATAGTTTCTCTGAGTGCTTGTTTCCCCATGAGGTTCAAAGGGTTTCCAAACAGATCATTATTTGTATTTTTCCCCTAACCAGCCTCTGGACAGTGCTCTTCCAGTTTAAGCAAAGTTAGCATGATATATCCAAGCATTACTTTATTGCTTCCCCCACCACTACAGCTTATTTATGTGAAGGGTAGCTACAATTCCACTTAGCAATGTCCTACTATCTGCTGATCTTTGTAGTGCATTTAGCAAGAATTACCCACTGTTTTAGCATGCATTTTCACCATTTTTTGCCACCAGTACTGAGATGTCATTTCCTTGCCTTAGATTTTCTTCATTATTTTGTCAGTTTGGGGAAGGTCCAGATAGATGAGCAGGTTAGCTTGTTTTTATGCCATTGTCCTTTCCTGAAGACTTTTAGTAATAACCTAACAAACTAAATGGTACTCAAAAACAGTGTGCATGAGTTTTACCAGAGGAGCATTTTATAAATACGTGTGTCTTGGAAGAACCCAGATTTACAAACTAGAATATTCTTATTTTGTCTGAACACATACAGCCAAGAGTAGAAAAATGTCCTCACCAGAATTCTTGGTATTACACATTTTTATGAAGAATAAATACTTTGGTAAGACACTAATTACAGTGGAAAAGATGCCAAGGAAGTGCTCAAGTTTTAAAATGCAATGATCATCTCTATTATTCCATGCCAGATACAAGAAGAGGAATTTGCTTTAAGAGGAAGGGATATATGATGGACAATAGATCGGGTCTGTAATAAAAAGAATAAAAAAAGAGAAATGAAAGGAGGAGCACTATTATGTTAAGCTCTCCTTTAATCTAATTTTTATTGAAATCCAATAAATTCATGAAATACTTGGTTCAAAAGAAAAAGATAGTGTGTGTGTATTTGTGTAATTGTAAATCATTGAAGAAACTGTGTCTAAATCTGAGATTGTATCAATGCTAATAAGAAGAAGAGGAGAAGGAGGAAGAGATTAAGGAAGAGCAGGAGGAGAAGGAGGGAACTGTATTAACTCAAGAGACTGGGAAAAGAAGAATAGGAGAGAGAAACTTTCAATTCTTAGGAAATTATGGAGAAGACCTTGAATGATCACAGAGCTTGGAAGTGGAAATTTTACCTAAGTTTAAATATAAAGACAGCATAGTGTCAGACTTTAAATGTGGACTCTAGAGCCAGACTGCCTGGGTTTGAATTTTGGTTTTGTCATTTGTTAGCTTTGGCAAATTTTAATGTTCCTTTCCCTCTGTTTCCTCTTCTGTTAAATGGGGAAAATAATAACGGTTGTCTCATAGTAGTGTTTTGAGTTTTAAATGAGTTGTTATATGTAAAGTGCATAGAACAGAGCAACTGAAACTTACTAAATAATATGTGAGTGTTATTAGTATTTGCAATTATTATCATCATTTATAATGATTGCTCTATCTCTGAAGGTGTGAAAGACTCCAGGTGAAAACTTTTCATCTATCCAACATCATCTGCCTTCAAAGTCATTAAATTACCATTGTCCTTAATTACCCCAAATTTATCTTTATAAAAGTGCAAATCCTTTATCTCTTTTCTATAAAAAACAAATTTATCATTAAATTAAAAATATGTATTTATTTAGGGTTTATTATGTCCTAGACATTTTATGAAATGCTGGAAATCCAGAAAAATGAGTCAAATGGAGAATAAAATCCCTGACCTTATGGAGGGAAGGAGACAAACAATAAACATCCTTAATGAGTAAAATACATGATTCATTAGCTAATGGTAGTTTCTAAGGGGAAAAAGGAAGAAAAGCATAGAAGAAAATATTGAAAAGTTGTGAAATTGTATACAGAAAATCCAGGGAAGTACTTATCAAGTAGGAGATCTTAAAATGAAGATTTAAATGAAGTGAAGGAAGAGGTCATATTCACATTTGGAGGAAGAACATTCCAGGTAGAGGGAACAAATGCAAAACCCCTGAGAGGAAAAGTGTGGCTTGAGTAGAAGGTATGTACAGGGGTAGTAAGAGATGAGGAGAGAAGTAAACGGTGTCCAGAATAACTAGGTCCTTGTAGGTCATTTTAAGGTGTCTTATTTTGTGGGAATCATTTGAAGAGACCTGAGCAGACAAGTGTCATGAACTGACTTTCATTTTTAAAAGATCACTTTGGGGCAGGCCACAGTGGTTCAGCAGGCAGAGTTCTTAACTGCTATGCAGAGACCTGGGTTCGATTCCCGGTGCCTGCCCATACAAAATAATAATAATAATAATAATAAAAGATCACTCTGGCTGCTTAGCTGAGAATAGGCAGTCATAAGACACAATCAGGAAAGTAAGAAGTTAGAAGTTAGAAGTTAGAAGGCAATGAAATACACCAGGAGAGAGGGGACGTCTGCTTGGAAGAAGGTGGTAGCATTGCAGGTAATTAAAAGTGGATGTCTGTATATTTTGATGTTAGGGTCAACAGTGTTAGTGATGGATTAAGTGTAGAGATATTAGAAAATGAGGGAAATCAAAGAATACTCCTTCAAGTATTTACCAATAATATCAGGATAAACTACATCCTTTCCCAAAATTTTATCTCCCTTAAGCCAAAAATAGTCATTAATGATATTTTATATATTAGGGACCAATAACAGAGAAGTTGAAGTATATGTTGGCTGGATCATTTGCCATTATATAAATATGCATGTCAGATGTAGATGAGGGATAGAGCATTACCTAGCAACATACAAAACCCAAATTCAAATGGATATCATATTGGGGTGTGATTTGGCCCCTGTATCCATAAATCGACATCATTGAAGTCACAAGGCCATGCTTCACCAAAATCTTCCTTCTGCTGTTAGCGAATTTGCAAAGTTCTTTCATAAAGCATGCATTTACACATACTATACTCTATGCAAGACTGCATTCCTTAAGGGAAGAATCCACTTCCTTCCCTTTTCCAGCTTCTAAAGGCCCCCTGTATTACTTGACATGTGGCACCTTCCTCAATTTGCAAATCCAGCACAGGCTAGTATCGTCAAATATTTCTTCATCTCTCATACTACTGCCTCCCTCTTAAAAGAACTCACCTTAAAATCTTCCCATCTTAAAGCCCTTAATTAAATCACATCTGCAAAGTCCTTTTTCTATGTAAGGTAACATTTCCATATTTTGGGGATTAGGGCATGGACATCTTTGGGGAAGCACCCTATCGTTGGCTTTATCTTTTCTGTCAATACCCCACTTACCTAATGGTGTTTCCTGGAATCACCTCCAAAAAAACAATCTGCACTCAAATTCTGGTCTCATCATTTGCTGCTAGGTAAAACTAACCTGAGACAAATGTTACTGCTGAATTAATTTATTCAGAGTTTAGTCAACAAATATTTATTAAGTAACTGTTAAAATTTCTGGGGATAGATTGTTGAACAAAACAAAAAAAGTTCCTGTATATTGAAAATTTCATTCTAGTGGAGGCATAATCAATAAACAAATAGGTACTTAACTTTATTGAAATTAAAAATGAAAAGTATTGAATAATAACATACGTGCTTCATGCTTCAGAGAGTTAAAATAAACTAATATGATTGCAATGGAAATAAACCATGGTTGAATGAATATTTCAGTTAAGACAGTCAGAGAAAAATGTTCTGTGGAAGTGGCATTTAAGCTGAGATAAAATGACAAGAGGGAGTCAATATTGTGAGATTAAAGAAAATTTCCCTCAGACAAATTAAAAGGCTACTTTAAGACTTTAGGGTAGAACTTATATTGACATCTTCATGGACTACAAATGCACTGCTAAATACTGGCAGAGGGGGTGCTGGAAAGAGATGCAGTCAGAGAAGCAAATAATAACCAGGCAATGGGTTGTGTGTTTAAAATGTGCTGGGAAAGTTTCTGAAGACTTAAATCATAGATTAGACTTGATTACATTTAGATTTGGAAAAGAAATCATTTTGGCTCTGGGAAAGCAGTGGATTTTAGGAGTGTGAACTCATAGAGAATGACAAGGAGGTTATTATAATGAGAATGAGGCTGAAGCAAGTGATATTTGAAGCTTGAATTAAAAATGTAGTAGTGGAGAAAACTAGACCATAAGGTAATACAATTTCAGAGAATCAAAAGTATTGAGAAGAGACCCAACAGATAAACTGGAGGGGGCTGAACCATCTGTAGTGCTATTTATAATTAGAAGGCCAAAGAGAATAAAGCATAAGCAGCTTATCAACAAATAGAGTTTGCTCAAAACTAGAGACCCAGGTTCAATTCTCAGAGCCTGCCCATGCAAAAACAATAAATAAATAAAATAACCTAAAACGGATTTGGGACACCATCAAGAGCACCGACGTATGTATTATGAAATTCCAGAATGAGAAGAAAGAGAGAAAGGGGCAGAAGAAATATTTGAAGAAATAATAGAGAACTTCCCAAAATGAACAGAAGAGTTGAAAATGCATATCCAAGAAGCCCAGAGAACACCAAAAAAGATAAATGTGAAGAAAAATACTCCCATTATATAGCAATTACACTATCAAAAGCAAAGGAAAAGGAGAGAGTTGTGAAAGCTACAAGAGAAAAGCAATGTGTTATAACCAAGGGAGTTCCAATCAGATTCAGTGCTGAAACCTTTGGTGCAAGAAGGCCATGGGTTGAAAATCGTAGGTTGCTGAAGGAAAACAACTTCCAACCAAGAATTTTATATCCAGTGAGGCTCTCTTCAAAAATGAAGGGTTCAGATGGGCAATGGTGGTGCAGTGGCAGAACTCTTGCTTGCCATGCTGGAGACCCAGGTTCGATTCCCGGTGTCTGCCCATGCAAAAAGAAATTAAAAATGAGGGAGTCATACTTGGGTGTATACTTGGAAGAACTGAGAGATTTACTTGAACTTCAGCCCTCCTACCAGGATTCTCTCCAAGGTGAATGCAGTGTTCAGGGTTTTCCTATCTTTTGGTTATTTTGCTTTCTAGTTCTTCTCCTGAGCTTTTGCTTTCAAGTTGGAGTTCCCCTGTATACAGGAGTTTTGTTGTCCCCGCTATTTCCCAGGAGACGGACTCTTTCTATGGCTATTTGAAGCTGTCAGGCCATTGTCTTACGTTGTCTGCTTGAAAGATTTTTACACTGTTTTCTGTCTTCTCTGTCTCATGTTACTTTTGCCTTGAGGGCAAGTTCTAGGAAGAGTTTTGCCCTGGTTAGGACTTTACCAAGTCAGTATTTCCCAGACAAAACAGGGATGTACATTTGCACATTGTTCTTTATCATGGCAGTCATCATGATTTGCAATGTACAGAGGTGGTCTACTGGTAGTCAACTGCTGAATAGAAGAGGGAACTGTGGCATATACATGCAATGGACTATAGAGCACATACAATGGACCATAGAGCAGCTGAAAGAAGGAATGAGGCTGTAAGACATGTAATTAGGTGAATGAATCTTGGTGGCAGTATGATGAGTGAAATAGGCCAGAAATGAAAAGACAGATAGTATTATACCTCACTAATATGAGCTAACTATAATGTGCAAACTCTGAGAATTGAATTTGAGAGCATAGATTATCAAGCGAAGACCTATTGTAAAGGGCCCTAGACTGTAAACTCTAGCAACAGTCACACTTATTCCAGAGTTGTAACTAAGATTTCTAAATTCTGAGATGCCAAGATATTTGTGTATAAATTGGTCATTCCCTGGACATTTGAGTACCTGTATAACACCTGAGACTCAGAGTTACAGTTCTGCAGTTATGAAAGTCAGCATTACCCCATACAGCAGCTGTTAAAAGACTGAAAAAATGATCAGATTTCAATTAGAGGTACAAATGAAGCTGATCTCAGTTGGATTAAACTAAAGTAGAATAAAGATCAAAGGAGGATATTGACTGCATTTTAAAACGTCAACTTCTTTGTGAGACCAAAGGAAGAAATATTTATTTGATGCAAAATTTATACTTTTAGTAGCACAATATCTAGTTAACTTGCTTGGTCAACTTATTTGAACATCATAATTACATGGACCCTTAACTACAGAGTGAGAACTTGTTGGTTTGTACAGGTTTGTGGGTAGCCCCAATACATTCCAGAGTAATTTGGGCAGATGATTAAAAAGTATTTACAAATTCCCCTTGAGAGACTGAGGGAAACTGGAAATATTAAACTTCTCTACCTGGGGAGACCTCATATTCCCACAATCATTGAGGTCTGCCAATTTAATGGATCAGACCCTGATCTTGGGGCTTGCCCTTATGAAACTTATTCCAACAAAGGAGAAGCTAAGCCTACTTATAATTATGCCTAGAAGTCACAAAAGAAGAAATCTCTTTTGTTGCTGAAATGTGGCCTTTCTCTAAGCCAACTCTGCAGATGAGATCACTGCCCTCCACCATATGTGGGATATGACTTCAGGGATGTAAATCTCCCTAGCAATGTGGGATATGATTCCAGGGGATAAGCCTGGACATGGCATCATGGGAGTGAGAAAGCCTTTTTAACCAAAAGTGGGAATATAATGAAATAAAATAAAGTTTCAGTGGCTGAGACATTTCAAATAGAGTCAAGAAGTTGGTCTGGAGGTTATTCTTGTGCAGCACAAACGGATGTCCCTTTTCAGTTCTTTGCTGTGTTGAAGTAGCTAGAGGGAGATATCTGAAACTCTTGAACTGTAATCCAGTAGCCTTGATTCTTGAAAATGACTGAATAAATAAAGCTTTTAAGTTGTGACCTCGAGATTGTAAAAGACTTCTGACTATCATTCCCTTTATCCAGTGTATGAGCAGATGAGTAAAAAAATAAAGGCATAAAATAAATAAATAGTAGGTAGGAAGGGGTAGTTATGGGATATTGGGTGCTCTTTTTCACTTTTATTTTTAATTTTGTTCTTTTTATAGAGTAATGGAAATGTTCAAAAATCTATTATGATGATGAATGCACAGCTAGATGATGATAATGTGAGCCAATGATCATACAAATTTGCTGGTTGTATGGTGTGTGAGTATATAATATATCAATAAAATTGCATTAAAAAAGTAAACACAGACTAAATGTTGAATGAATATATGAATAACCAAGTGGAAAATAAAGAACTGAATTGTTATTATATAAAAATGGGAAAAATTAAAAATAAAAACAAAAAATGAGGGAGAGATTAAGACATTCTCAGGTAAACGAATGCAGAGAGCATCCTTCACCATTGGAATGGCCCTACAGACAATGCTTCAGATTGAAGGGAAAAGACACTGGACAGTGGTTCAAAGCAGCATAAAGAATAAATACTTGTGATAAAGAAATCATTTGAGTAATAATAATTGCCAATATTATTGCATTGTATTGTTTGGTATGTAGCTCCATTCCTTACCTCCTACAGATGTTAAAATGCAAATGAATAAAATGAAATAATAAATCTATGGTTTGGACATACAATGTATAAAATATAGTGATACCAATTACAAAAGAATGATGTGGGGATAGTGGGGTATTGAAAAAAGTATTTGTGCATGTTATAGAAGCTAAGTTGGTATCAAACCAAATATGATTGTAAATTATTTAAGATGTTAAATTTTAACCCCATGTTAACTACAAATAAAATACATGAAAAATATTATCCTGATATAAATACAAAGGCACTAAAGATTATACAGCACAAAAAAAGCAAAAAGAAAATGTAAAAATAAGCATTAATGGAAGTGAGGGACAAAAGAGGTAAAAGATGTACAAAGTCTAAATAGCAAAATGACAGAAGGAAGCCCTGCCATTTAAATTTAAATGGATTAAACTCTTTAGTCAAACATGGATAAGAAAGCATTACCCAACGATAAGGTGTCTGCGAGAGACTCATCTGAAAGTCAAAGATTCAAGCAAGCTGAAGGTGAAAGAATGGAAATAATATACCATGCTGATAGGAACTAAAACAGAGCTGGGATCAGCATACTAATATCAGATAGAATGAAAATGAAAATACCACATTCTAAAACCTATAGGATGCAGGGAAATCAGTGTTGAGAGGGAAATTTACAGCTCAAACTTTACAGAGAAGAAATATTTTAAATTAGAGACTGGAATAACTAGAATAACTAAAAAAAGATCAAACTGGAATAACTAGAAAAAGATCAAACTAAAATCAAAGTGAGCAGAAGGATGGAAATAACAAATATTAGAACAGTAATAAGTATAATAGAAAAGAAACCAAAACAGAGAAAAAAATAGGGAAGATCAACAAAACCAAAATTGTTTTTTTGAAAAGATTAATAAAATCAACAAACTTTAGCTAGACTGAAATGGAAAAAAGAGTAAGGATATAAATTTTTAAAATCAGAAATGAAAAGAGGAGCATTTATACCAACTTCACTGAGATAAAAAGTACTATGAGAGGATACTATGAACAACTACATGCCAATAAATTAGATAACCAAAATGAAATAGAGAAATTCATAGAAACACACATTGCCTAAATTGACTCAAGAAGAAATAGAAGATCTCAATAAATCAATTACTAGTAAAGAGATTGAATCACTAACCAAAAACCTTCCAAGAAAGAAATGTCCAGGATCTGGTGCTTCACAAGGGAAATCTAGCAAACATTCCAGGAAGATCATTCCACTTCTGCTCAAACCTTCCGAAAAAAGAAGAAGAAGAAGAAGAAGAAGACAAAGAGGAAGGAATACCCCTGAACTCATTCTATGAGGCCAACATAACCCTCATACCAAAGTCAGATGAAGATATCACAAGAAAAGAATATTGCAGAGCAATATCTTTTATGAATATAGATACAAAATCCTTAACAAAATATGAGCAAACCAAATCCGACAGCAAATTAAAAAATTATACTACATGATTAAGTGGAATGTATACCTGTTATAGAAAATTGATTCAACATAGGAAAATCATTTAATGTAATATAACATAATAATAGAATGAAGGAAAGAAAAAACACATGATCATCTCAATTGAGGCAAGAAAGGTTTTTGACAAAATACAACACTCTTTCTTATAAAAGCACATAGACGTGAAATAAAAGGAAACTTCCTCAATGTGATAATGGGTATGTATGAAAAGCCCAAACCTAACATCCTTCTTAGGGCAGACAGATTGATAGCTTTCCCTATGAGATCAGGAACATGACAATAATGCCCAGTGTCATCACTGTTATTCAACATTACATTGGAAGTCCTTGCTACAGATATTAAGGAAGAAAAATAACATCATCCAATTTTGAAATGAAAAAAATGTAAGGAACCCACAACAAAATTTTTAGAGCCAATAAATAAATCCAACAAAGTGGTGGGGTACATGATCAACACTCATACTCAGTAGTGTTTCTATACACAAACAATGAACAATCAGAAGAAGAAATCAAGAAAAAATTCTATTCACAATATCAACTAAAAGAATCAAATATCCAAGAGTAGATGGATTATGTGGTGTGTGAATAAATCTCAATAAAGTTAAATTTAAAAAATCTAGAAATAAACATAATCAAGGATGTAAAGGACTTGTAAATAGAAGCTACAAAACATTGCTAAAAGTTAGTCATAAGGGAAATGCAAATGAAAACCACAACAAGGCAGCATTTTACAGTCATCTGAATGGTTGCCATTTAACAAAAAAAAAAAAGAAGAAAGAAATTTACAAGTTTTGGCAAGGACATAGAGAAATAGTATCACTCGTTGATGGCAATGTAAAATGGAAGACAATTTGGTGGTTCCTCAGAAAGCTAAGTATAGAACTGCCATTTGACCTGACAATTCCACTACTAGGTATATACACCAAAGACTTGAAAGCAAGGACTTGAACAGATGTTCTACACTGATGTTCACAACAGCATTATTCACAATTGCCAACAGATTGAAGCAACCCAAGTATCCATCAAACTGGTGACTGGGTACGTAAAATATGGTAGATACTCACGGTGGGATATCATTCAGCTGTGAAAAGTCCTGATACATACAACAACATGGATAAACTGCAAAGGAATCATGTTCGGTGAAGTAAGACAAACACACAAGAAAACAAATATTGTATGATCGTACTGTTTTGAAACAATTAGAATAAGCAATCTCACAAAGTCAGAATCGAGAACATAGGTTACCAGGCGGTAGGTTGGGGATAGGAAAGGGTATGCTAAGGATTAAAATATTAAGGATCCCTATTTGGAATGCGAAATTCCAACGGATGGTAGTGATAATAGCACAACAATGTGGAAAAAAAGTTAACAGCACTGAAATAGATATCTGAATAAGATTAAAAGGGGAAAGGTTAGAGTCTATATTTGGGAACAATAAAAAAATGTAAAACCATGGAACTATGCCATGCAGTGAACCTTAACTTAAATCATAAAATTTAATTAATAGTACTATGCTGGTTTAAAAGGATGTATGCCCCCGAGAAAAGCCATGTTTTAATCAAAATCCCATTTCATAATGGTAGAATAATCCCTATTCAATACTGTATGTTTGAAACTGTAATCAGATCATCTCCCTGGATGATGTGATTTAGTCAAGAGTGGTTGTTAAACTGGATTAGGTGATGACATGTCTCCACTCATATGGGTGGGTCTTGATTGGTTTATTGGAGTCCTATAAAAGATTAAACATTTTGGAGAATAAGAGATTCAGAGAGAGCAGCACGACAAAGCAGAGTCCACAAGCCAGTGATGTTTGGAGATGAAGAAGGAAAATGCCTCCCGGGGAGCTTCATGAAACCAGAAGCCAGGAGAGAAAGCTAGCAGATGACACCATGTTCACCATGTGCCCTTCCAAATGAGAGAGAAACTCTGACTGTGTTCGCCACATGCCCTTCCGCTTGAGACGGAAACCGTGAACTTCATCGGCCTTCTTGAACCAAGGTATCTTTCCCTGGATGCCTTAGATTGGACATTTCTATAGACTTGTTTTAATTGGGACATTTTCTCGGCCTTAGAACTGTAAACTAGCAACTTATTAAATTCCCCTTTTTAAAAGCCATTCTGTTTCTGGTATATTGCATTCCGGCAGCTAGCAAAGTAGAATAAGTACACTTATAAAAATGTGGCATCATCAATTGTAATAAATATTCCACACCAATGCAAGATGTTGGTAGGAAATAAAGGTCCAAAAGCAATAAACTAATCTTCTACCTTAGAAAACTTGAGAAGGATGATCAATTTGAGTCTAAATCAATTAGAAAGAGAGGAATAATAAATAACAAATATTAAAGCAAAAAACAATGAAAATGAAAACAAGAAAGTAATGAATATAAATTACATCAAAAGCTAATTCATTAAAAAGACCAGTTATATTGATAAATCTTCTGTCAATTTAACTAATAAAAGAAAGAAATGTCATCCTTACTGACATTTCCATTAACATAGAAAGAAACAGAACTATTCTGAATAACTCTACCCAAAACTTGACGAAATGGAAAAATTCCTTGAAAGACACCTACTCTCATATTTTTAGTTTGCCTGAGTTGCTATCTTAAATACAACACAATAAATTGGCTTAAACAGTGAGAATTTATTGGCTTATGATTTTGAAGCTGGGAGAAGTCCAAAATCTATATATTGGCAAGACTTGCTTTCTCCCTGAATTCTGTATAGTTCTGGTGCTGACTGCAGACAATATTTGCAGTTCTTTGGCTTTACCATCTGTGATAGTTAAAGCTGTATGTACCCCAGAAAGGATCATGTTCTTTTAATCCATTCCTGTGTGTAGAGACCTATTGTGGGTGGGACCATTTGATTAGGTTATTTCAATTGAGATGTGACTCCTCATTCAAGTGGATCTTAATCCTTTTACTGGAGTCCTTTATAAGAGGATCGAAAAAAAAAAAAAAAACAGAGAGAAGACACACACAAAACAGCCTCAGAGAAGCTAAAAGAAACAGAAGCTAAAAGAGAAGATGCACTGAAAACAAAGAGGAAGACACTGAAGCCAGAAGCTGGAGGCAAAGAAACCTGAGAAAGAAGGAAGAGACCAGCAGATATTGCCATGTGTAGGTATTATGAGAGTTGCTGAGGATCACTGGTAGCCAGTCTTTAGGGAGAAGAACTAAAAAAATCTGACAATTAACATCAAACTTAATGGCAAGAAACTGCTTCCTCTTAAGATGCAGAATAAAGAAGAAGGTTGTCCTCTGTAACCATTCGTATTCAAAATCATGCTGGAAATTCTTGATATTGCAACTAGACTAAAAAGGAAATAAAAAGTATGGAGATTAGGAAAATAAAAACCCTTTACTTGCAGATGACATAATTGTCTATGTAGAAAATTTCAAAGTGTTGATAAATCTTTCATAAGTAATGGGAGTATACCAAAGATATAGAATACCAGGTAAATATACTAAGTCAATTACTTTCCTGTAACCAGCAATATGAACAATAGGAATTCACAATTTAAAGACAGCATTTAAAATAGCACCAAAGAAGCCCAAATAGGTAAAAATCTAATAAAATATGTACAACTGTACAAAACTCTGATTAAAAAAATGAAAGAAGATCTAAATAAATGAAGATATATTCTGTGTTCAAAGACTCAATTTTCTTATGTCAACTTTTTACAATTTGATTTATAGATTCAATGCAATCTCAATCATCACAATATATTTGTCAATGCTGATAAACTGATATTAAAGTTTATTAAGAAAGTTAAAAGATGTAGACTAGCCAGCACAATTGAAGAAGGGCAAAATTGAAGAACTCACACTACCCAATTTCAAACCTTACTTTAAGGATTTTGTAATGAAAATTGTTTATATTATTGGTGAAAGAATAAGCACATGATCAATGAAACAGATTAGACATCCCAGAAAAAAACCCACACAAATAGAGTGAATTGATTATTTACACAAATGCAAAGGCAACTCTATGAGAAAATATTAGTCTCTTCAACAAATTGTGCTAGATCAATTGAATGTCCAGATGCAAAAACACAATCTGAGACATGGATCTTAGAACTTTCACAAAAATTAACAGAAAATGATATATAGGCCTACATGTAAAATGTAAAATTATACAACTTATTAAAAGAAAACATAAGAGAAAATCTACATGAGTTTTGTATTTGGTAGTGAATTTTCACATATAGTGTCAAGAGTATGATACGTGACAGAAAAAATGTTAAATTGGATTCATTAACATTAAAAATTCTGCCCTTCAAGAGACATTTAACAAAGTGGAAAAAAAAAAAAAGACAAGCCACTGACTGGGAAAAATATTTTCAAAACAAAAATCTGATGTGACTTTGGATCCAAAGTATATGAAATCCTTTAAACCTTAATGTTATGAAAACAACCTGATTAGAAAATGGACAAAATATCTGAACAGATACCTCACTAAAGAAGAAATATAGATGGTACATGTGTATATAAAAGATATTCAACATCACTTATCATTAGGAAAAATCACATTAAAGTAATCATGAGATACCACTACATAACTTTGACTGGCTAAAATCCATGAAAATCCATACTAAGCACTAAATCATATCAATCACTAAAAGACAAAAATTTGATGGAATGTTTGCAAATATCCACAGCAATAGGAAATCTCATTCATTCCTGTTGGGGATACAAAATAATGTGGTCATTTTCACAGTTTGATAGGTCTTTGTGATTCAGGGATTGTGTTAAGTATTTACCTAACTAAATTGAAGATGTATGCTCACAAAGAAAATCTGAAAATAAAGATTTATAGCTTTATTCATAATCACCCAAAACTGGAAGCAAGTTATTTTCCAACAGGTGGCTGTATAAATTATACTGTGGGACAAAATGATAGAGGAAAACCAGATAACAATTACAAAATTTAACTTTGGTGAGAGAAAAGTAGATAATGTGATCAATGAGGTATACAGATGGAAAAAGTTATTGCATTTTTCAATACCTTAAGCATTGGATTTTGGATTTGAGAGTATCATTTTTAATCTCTTAAAAAAACTGCATTTTGTGAAATAATGTCTTCATATATTTTATACTGAAAATATTTATATAAAGTTCTATAAAAGCCAGCATCAAGAGCCTTTGCTTATGTTTCTAACACAAGTAAAAAGAGAAGCTGATATGATGCCTCCAGAGAAATTCATATCAAGATCTACAGATGGCATAATCAGTTGGGAGAATTAGAAGATCTCTTACAGGAAGAAGGAATTGTGTTTCTGTCGGCATAGTCAGACTAAATTAGCTGCATGCAAATATTCATCTCTTGAATATTTTTAGCTCATTAGCCCTAAAAATATAGATTATATAAAATGGTTTTCAACTGTCATCTTGAAATACTGATGGATTATAACTCAAGAGTTTCCTCTCAGGGAAGAATTAGACAAGAAAAATTACTCGATAATTTGTTATAATTTATTTTGGCAGGAATGACTCAAGCGTCAAATTTTCAGAAACAGTTTCAGAATAACAGGTTGATATTGAACAGTATTGATTGAGGTCCAAACTAATCTCATTATTAAATGTAAGTTGAAAAAATAAGGATTTTTAGCCTATTTTTATAGTATACTTTACTGTACTACGGTATTTACTATAGTATAGTATACTATAAAAATGAAAATGCAAGTAAGTTTAAGTTTTCCTATATACTACAGAAATATTAGCAAAGAGAAGCTGGTGTGGTTAAATTAACATCAAAGTAGAATTTAAAGCATAAAATATTGGTTGATAATGAGTGATATTTCATAATTGCAATATATTACATTTAAAAACAATATATATATATATCAAATTTGGAAGATAACTAGTAGCATCAATGGAAAATGTGTAAAGCAAAAGATGACAGACACTGAAGAAAATGTAGACATTTCTACAATCATTATACCATTTTTTATATAACATACCACTTTACATATACCATAAGAAACTTGCAACATTATAAGTCAATTTATACTCTACCAAGCCTTTAGAGTATTGTATTGCTCTCAAATATTTCAAATATATTTATCAGGATATACTTTATTGCTTTAAATTTGATGATCATTTAATAAAAATAATTTAGGAAAAGATGAAAAAATATTTTTTGCATTTAACCCCATATTTTCCATTTCTTGTGTTCTTCAGTTCTACTTTCAATCCAAATTTTAATCTGGTATTATTTGTGTTCTAGTTTGCTGGCTGCCGGAATGCAATATGCCAGAAATGAATGGCTTTTAAAAAGGGAATTTAATAAGTTGCTGGTTTACAGTTCTAAGGCTGAGAAAATGTCCCAATTAAAACAAGTCTATAGAAATATCTAATTTAAGGTATCCAGAGAAAAATACCTTGGTTCAAGAAGGCCGATGAGTCCACTGTTTCTCTCTCAGCTGAAAGGGCACATGGCAAACATGGCAGCATCTGCTGGCTTTCTCATTTCCTCTTTTAAAGAATTCCAGTAAGCAACTCCACCATCAATGGGTGGAGACACACCTCCATGGAAATCATCTCATCAAAAGTTACCACTCCTAATTGGGTGGTCTCCTCTCCATGAGCACAATCAAAATGCTCTCACCCAGCAATATTGAATGAGGATTAAAAAACATGGCTTTTCTGGGGTCCACCACAGATTCAATCCGGCACAATTTCCCTTTAGTATTTCTTGTATTATTCATGTAACAGGAATAAATAATTTTCCTGATTTTTTTATTATTCTTTATTGTGAAAAATAACATATATACAAAAAACCCATACATTTAAAAGCACACCACAACAATTAGTTATAGAAAAAATTTCAGAGTTTAATATGGGTTGCAATTCCACAATCTTAGGTTTTTCTTTCTAGCTGCTCCAGGACACAAGAGACTAAAAGAAATATCAATATACTCATTCAGCAGTCATGCTCATTTGTTAAATCATATCTTCTCTGTTATCACTCCACCTTCTCCTTTGATTGTTCTCCCAATATTTAGGGATATTTGGTTTATGCCCATTCTAAATTTTTATTTTTGGAAAGGACTGTTGATGGAATAGGGGGATGGAACTAGTTAATATTCTGGAGAGAACAGACCCTCTGGGTTTCAGACTTATCTGACCTAGGAACCTAGGAGAGTGTAGGTTTCTGTAAAGTAATCATATTGCATGGAACCTTTGTAGAATCTCCGATAGAGCCCTAGATGTTCTTTAGGGTTGGCAAGAATGGTTTTTGTTGGGGGTTTGGCAAACCATAGTAAATAACAATATTTGGCTGAAGTTTGCATAAGACTAGCCTCCAGAATAGCCTCTTGACTATATTTGAAATCTCAGGCACTGACACCTTATTTTGTTACATACTTTTCACCCTTCTGGTCAGGAAGGGATTGTTGATCTCATGGTGCCAGAGCCATGGTGATATTTTATAATTATAATATATTAAATTTAAAAGCAATATATTTGGGATATATACATATACCCCAAATTTGGAAGGTAACTAATAGCATCAATTGAAAATGTATAAAACAAAAGTGGCAGACATTGAAGAAAATGTTAACATTTCTACAATCATTATACCATTTCTTATACAATATGCCACTTTACACATACTATAAAAAACTTGAAACATTATAAGTCTATATCCCATGTTACCAGGAAGACTTACACCCATGGACATCATGTCCCATGCAGTGGAGGAGGGAATGATTCTACTTGCAAAATTGGGCTTAGAGAGAAAGAGGCCCCATCTGAGCAAGAAAAGAGGTCTTCTGGAAGTAACTCTCAGGCATAACTATAGGTAGGCTAAGCTTCTCTGCTACATAAATAAGCTTCACAAAAGCAAGCTTCAAGATCAAGGGCTTGATCTATTGACTTGGGAGTCCCTAATACTTGGGACAGTATCAGGGGTTTCCACAATGGTAAAATTTAATAGTTCCATATTTTTTCTCCCATTCATCAAGGGACTTTGACAGTACTTTTTGATTATCTGATCAACATACTCTGGGATGTATTTGGGCATTACATTAAGCTACACAGAATTACAAGCCCTCATTTCCATTCTGGGCTCCATGAGTTTGGATTGTTTAAATGATGTATCTATCCAGACAGGTTGAGTTAGATTATGTGCTACAGAAAATTTATGTTTTGGACAAGCTAAAGCTCTCATCTTTTGGTCTCATAGAGTGGGTAGAGTCCTAAAATACAGAAAATGTCTTCCCTACTCCTGTATTCTGATTTACCTTAGTCCTGACTGGGATGGCTTCATTTTTATATCTAATTGAAGCTTGATCTCTTTTTCAATTTCCTTAAGAGTTGTATGTGGCAATGCTGCCTTTCAGACCTGCAGAACTCCTACTCTGAGTGTTAGGTGTCAGGTACCTAAAGTTCTGGGGAAATACCAGGCTATTCACATACAGCACAGCCTCTCAAAATCTAGAAATAACAATTACAGCTCTGGACCAAATGTGATTGCTATAAAAGCTTACAAGCTAGGCTTCAATTTTCTTTTTACTTTATCTCTCCATTCACCAGAGTAGCAACTTTATGATTACAAGGATTTTTTTTCTGTTTCTTTCACTCTTTTTTTTAAAATGTCCACATTGTAAAATATAATATATATACAAAGCAAAGAAAGAAAAATGCAATAATTTTCAAAACACACTTCCACAAGCAGCTACAGAACAGATCCCAGTGTTTGTTATGGGATACCATTCTATCATCTCAGATTTTTCCTTCTAGCTGTTCTAAAACACTGAAGACTAGAAGGAATATTAATATAGTGATTCAGCAGCCATACTTCTTTGTTAAATCCCATTTTCCTGTTATACCACCTCCCTCTCCTTTAATCTCTCTCCCACTCTACAGGGATCATTGGGGAATGCCCATTCTGACTCTTTCATGCTGAGAAGGGGAGCTCCACACTAAAGGACAGGGGGATGCAATCAATTGATAATCCTGAAAAGGCTGGTCCCTCTGGATTTCAGGATTTATCTACCTCTCTGGGAATCATATATTCCAGGGAGACAAATCTAGTGCGTGAAACCTTTGTTGAGTCTCAGTTTGAATCCCAGGTGCTCTTGAGAGACAACAGGAGGGATGTTGATAGGGATTTAGCAAACTATGACCATTAGTACTATCTAAATTCCTGTTAGCTATTGGCTATAGCATGTACTTTTAGTTTTCCCCTATGTCCCTCTACCATTGACTCATGTCCACTATTGAATCATTGAAATAGTTCATGTCAGAACATATTTATAATATTAAATTTAATCATTGGGATACATTGCACTATACATCCCCCTTCAGTTATAATCACCTTTAATATGGCAATGTTACTTATAAACTCACCAATTACTTATTATCACTTCTATCTATTCACTTGCATTTATATTCAACCACTTTGTGGAGCCTTTTCTCCATCTCTAGCCTTTGTGTATCTTTAGGTCTGCTATATTCTACAGTATAACCTCTGACATTGCCTTTACCTGAGTCATAATAATAAAATCGTATAGTATCTGTCCTTTTGTGTCTGACTTATTTCACTCAGCATTATGTCCTCAAGCTTCATCCACCTTGTCATGTTTTGGGACATCATTTCATCTAACTGCTACATAATATTCCACCATATGTCTATACCACATTTGTTTATCCACTCTTCTGCTGATGGGCAATTGTATTGTTTCCATTTCTTGGAAAATGAAACACATCACTATGAACATTAATGGGCAAATGTCTGTTCATGTCACTGCCTTCAGCTCTTCTATATATTTCCTGAGTAATAGGCATTACCAAGTCATAGGGCAACTCAATATTTAATTTTCTGAGGAATCACCAAACTGTCTTCCACAGCAGCTGCACCAGTACACATTCTCACCAGTAGTGAATAAGTGTTCCAATTTTTTGCAGTTTCCTATTTGTTTAATAGCAGCATTCTTATAGATGTGAGGTAACATCTCATTGTCATCTTAATTTGCATCTCCCAGTGAAGATGAGCAGCTTTCTTTGTGTGTGTGTGTGTGTGTGTGTGTGTGTGTGTGTTTAGGACTCCATCTCAATTTAGGCTTTCTCCTCCATATACATGGAATTGCTTTACATTCTTACATCTGTACTACAATTACCAGGGCAGAGTTCTACTTTTAAAGAAGTCACCAAGAGAAGGTCTTTATAAAAATTGTCAAAGAAAATTATGACTTAAGGATATTGCTCCAGTTTTAAATCACATCATAGAACATACAGGCTGGGAATGATCAGACAAAGTTAAATTAAGAGAAGAGGAAAGAAGGGCCAAAAGCAGCTAGAAAACAATGAAAATATTAATTTGTCTTAATGCTACCAAAATAGAAAAAGTGGACAATTGATATGTGGATCACGATATATAATTCTCATGATCATAAGTGATTTGCCAGGAATGAAACATAACTAAATTTTATAGTTAAAGATATGAAATTTGACCCTTTGGGGCCTAAACTAAAAGATAATAATCACAAAAGCAAGAAAAGAAACAGCAGGATTCTATCATGACATTTGTTTCTTTTAATATACAATTTACAAATATGTTACAAATTGTATAGTGGTATTTCAAATAAATATACACTTTCATCCCATTCATGTAAAGCTGAACATTAGTAGAACTAAAGAGATTCCCTATATGTAAGCAGATTTCCTTAGTTTGTTCCTATCATTTCTGAGTCACACAAATGAAGCTAGAAATAAATACGAACCTTTGATGAAGGTAAACCAAGATAAATTACCTCAATAGATCAAAATCTAAATTAAATCCACCATTAACTGAGGGCTCTTTTACATGATTCTAATGCCATTAACAGGCATTAGCTATATATTTATCATATTTTTTCCTACAATTATTAATCCCACATTGGCAGAGGATTTCTTGCTCAGGCATACTTCCAGCTTCGTAACCATAATCCCATATTAGTTCTGTTCTTGCCTTTACATACCTCTTGGTGAAGAATGCCACCAATGGAAAATTCCTGTCATGTTTCTACAAAAACATTTTGTACCAAGAGATTTGGGCAACAACTATGATTAAGGAAGTAGCCCACATTAACTTCTCTTGTGGCATCCAGTAAAAATACATTCCCTTTATCTAACTTCTTCAGAGAAGCAGATGAACAATTTGTGGTTTCACTTGTCCTACTGAAGACCTGCTGGTTTTGATATGCTGGAGCTTTTTTCTCTTGATGAAAAATTTCCGCAAATTTTTCCCAAGAGGAAAATTTGAACCTTAAACTCCTTTCTACCACTCTAATTACCTAATATGGACAGCTGCTTACACCATCCTCTGGTTGAGTTTCTTCACTGCATTTTGTTGTATCTATCACATCTGATTCAATCAGCAGATGGTTAACAGCATTTTCAACTTGGTCTGACTTTAAGTCCTTTTGTGCTTATTTGGCTTTAGAATTCAGATATTCTAGAGATAGTTCAAACTTATCATTTCTGAGGTGACAGACTCCAAGGAAACAAATCCCATCTTTCCTCCGTTATATTGAGAAATGGCTGTCTTAATTTGAGGACTTCTAATGACTGAATGATGTTATATTCTTGAAATGCTGTCACATTTCATTTTCCTAATTGCCTCTTCTAGACCATTATTGAACTTAGGAAGACATATCTCAGGCAGATCATTATTGAACTTAGGAAGACATATCTCAGGCTCAACACTTCCAGGATGAGTTTCCAATTCTAATGGGATAATTCTAACCTCACATTTTCCTCTTTCTTGAAAATACATTACTCATAGTATCCCTTCTGTCCCATTTTCCTTAGTAGCATCAGGTTTCCCAGGGTTAACACTACTTCACAATCTTCCTAAATAGATGCAAACAAACATCCCTCTGTCAATGTCATCTAGGCAGCATACCACATCCCTTCTCAGGTGTGAATACCTGTAGCCTCAATTGAGGGCCATGCTGTACAACTTGGTTCAAACATATTTGTCGATTACACTTGCACAACACATTGCACTCATAATGTGCTTTTTAGTCATCTGTATTTGCTCTTCAGAAAAGTGTCTATTCATAACCTCTGTCAATTTTGTAATTGGGTTGTTTATTCTTTTGTTTGTTCTTTTTGAAATTGAGTTGTATAATTTCTTTATGTACACAGGATAGTCAAGCCCTTATCTAATATGCAGTTTCCAAATATTTTCTTCCATTGAGTTGACTGTCTCTTCACCTTTTTAACAAAGTCCTTTGAGACTCAGAAGCTCTTGATCTTAAGGAGTTCTATCTGTCTATTTTTTTTCTTTTGCTGCCTGTGCTTTAGATGTAAAGTTTAAGAAGTTACCTCCTATTGCTAGATTTTGAATATATTTCCTTGTATTTTATTCTAGAATATTTATGGTACTAGCTCTTACAATTTAGATCTTTAATCCATTTTGAATTAATTTTTGAATAGGGTGTAAGTTAAGGGTCCTCTTTCACTCTTTTGGTTACTGAAATCCAGTTCTCCCATGTGGATTTGAGGGCCTTATCGAAGATTAAATGTCTATATATTTGGTGGTCAATCTCTGCGCTCTTGATTCTATTCCATTGGTTGATCTATTTTTGTGTCAGTACCATGCTGTTTTGACCTTTATAGTAAGCTTTTAAGCCAGGAAGTGGTAGTTCTCCCACTTTGCTCTTTTTTTTTAGGATATGTTTAGCTATTCGGGATCTCTTTCCCTTCCATGTAAATGTGCTAACCAGATTTTCCAAGTCTTCAAATAGGTTGCTGGGTTTTGATTGATATTGCATTGAATTTGTAGATCAATTTGGGTAGAACTGGCACCTTGGTAACATTCAACCTTCCTTTCTATGGGTATGGAATGTCTTTCCATCTATTTAGGTCATTTTTCATTTCTATTAGCAACGTTTTTTGTAATTTTCTGTGTATGAGTCCTTGATAGCCCTGATTAAGCTTATTCCTAGCACCTGATTCTTCTGGTTGCTACTTTGAATGGAATTTTTTTCCTTAATTGTCACCTCAGATAGTTACTTGTGTATGGAAACATTACTGATTGTTGTACATCAATCTTGTATCCTGTGCCTTTGCTGAATTTGTTTATCAGCTCAAGTAGCTTTACTGGGGATTTCTCAGTTTTCTCAGTATAGGATCATGTCATCTGCAAATAATGAAAATTTTACTTCTTCTTTTCTTATCTGGATATGTTTTATTGCTTTTCTCCTGTCTAATCACTCCAACTAGGACTTCTAATACAATGTTGAATAATAGTGGTGACAATGGGCATCCTTGTCTCTTTCCCAATCTTATGGGAATGCTTTCTATTTCTCATTGTTAAGTATGATGCTGGCTATGGGGTTTTCATATATGCCCTTTTTAATACTGAGAAAGTTTCATTCAATTCCTAACTTCTGAGGTGTTCTTATCAGAAAAAGATGCTGGATTTTGTCAAATGCTTTTTCAGCATCAGTCAATATGATCACGTGATTTTTCCCTTTCAGTTTGTTAATATGCTGTATTACATTGATAATTGTCTAGTTCCTGGTATGAATCCCACTTGGTCAGGATACATAAATCTTTTGATGTGGCATTGGGTTTGATTTGTTAGTATTTTGTTAAGAAATTTTGCATCTATGTTCATTAGAGATTTTGGTCTGTAGTTTTCCTTTCTTGTAGCATCTTTATCAGATTTTGGTATTAGAGTGAGGTTAGCTTCATAAAATGATATAGGTGACATTCCTTTTACCTCAATTTTTTGGAAGAGTTTGACCAGAACTGGTGTTAGTTCTTTTTGCAGAATTCTCCTATGAAGCTGTTTAGTCCTGGGTTTTTCTTTGTGGAAAGATCTTTAATGACTGATTGAATCTCTTTACTTGTAATTGGTTTGTTGAGATATTCTATTACTTCTTGAGTCAGTATAGGTCATTCATGTACTTCTAGGAATTTGTCCATTTCATTTAAGTTGTCTAGCTTGTTGGCATGTAGTTGTTCAGAATATTCTTCTATGATTTTTAAAAATTTTTGTCATTTCTGATAATGCACCTCCACTCTCATTTCTGAGTTTGTTTATTTGTTTATTTCATTGTTAGTGTGGGCCCATGTACTTTGAACTCCTTGACTGAGAGTGCACACATTCATGATTGTTATTTCTTCTTGGTGCATTGTCCCTTTTATTAATATGCAGTGTCCTTCTTTGTCTTCTTATGTTGTCTTTACATTTAAAGTCTATTTTGTCTGATGTTAGTACAGCTACTCCTGCTTTCCTTTGGTTACAGTTTGCATGGAAGTTATTTTTCCATCCTTTCACTTTCAGCCTAACTGTGTCCTTGAGTCTAATATGCATTTCTTGTAAACAGCATATATATATATATAGATTGATTTTTAATCCATTCTGGCAGTCTGCATCTTTTAATTGGTGAGTTTAGTCCATGAATGTTCAAAATAATTATTGTAAAAGCAGTTCTTGACTCTACAATCTTGTCCTCTAGTTCTAATTCATCCGATAAATATATTATATTCCCTCTCTCTCTTTTTATTCTTTAAAGTACTGTTACTAATATTCTTCAATTCTGTACCCTCCTCCAGACCTCCATCTCCTGTCTTTTTTTTCAGCTGGTAGGACTCAAAAGAAAGCTATTTCTTTTAAGGCAGGTCTCTTGTTGACTAGTTCTTTCATTCTTTGTTTGTCTTTGAAGATTTTAATTTTTCCATCAATTTTGAAGGATAACTTGGCTGAATAAAGAATTCTTGGCTGAAAGCTTTTCTCATTCAGGATCATAAATATATTACACCACTGCTTTCTTTCTTCCATGATGTTTGTGAGTAGTCCAAAGCCAGTCTTATGTATGTAGTAGATTGCTTTCCTTGTGCTGCTTTCAGGACTTTCTATTTCCTTTCAACACCTGATAGTTTGATTAGTATGCATCTTGGAGTAGGCCTGTTTGGATTTTTTCTATTTTCAGTTTGTTGTGCCTCTTTGATTTGTGTATTTATGCCTTTTATAAGAGTTGGTAAATTTTCCCTGATTATATCTTCAACTAACTTTCCCACACCTTTACTCTTCTCCTTCTGGTATACCAATCATTGTTATATTCTCTGTGTCTCTTGTTTTTCATCATTTCCCTAAGATCCAGTTGCATTTTTTCCATATTTCTTGCCATTTTTTCCTTTTGTGCATTCTTGGTCAATTGTTCTGTCTTCTATCTCACTATTCTTCCTTCTGCTTCTTAAAATCTGCTATCATGTGTCTCTAGTATATTTCTAATTTGGTCTACTGTATCTTTCTTTTCTGTAAGATCTGCCATTTTACTATTTAACCTCCTAAATTCTTTTTTATGCTCTTCTAGAGTCTTTCTGATGTCCTTTATTTCTTTATAAATGTCATTCCGTAGTTGTTCCATATTCTGTGTTCCCTCTGAAATTTTCATTTGGTCATTTGGCTGGGCCTTTTCTGTTTGAATATTCATGTACTTTGCAATTTTCTCTTGTGTTCAGGGCATTTGATTATCTTGAAATGGTTATTCTGTAAGTTGGTTTCCTTCACACTTCTAAAGTGTTGTTATTTTCTTGGTTTTCACAGAAAGTTTCCTTTAGCACTTCCTATGTTGGTTATTCTCTGCTGATCAAAGTATGGATCTCATCTAGTGGATGCAATTCAACTTAAGGGTCTACTAGAAGCTAGGCCAGGATGTACAGGTACTTCAGTGGCAGAATGGCCACCACATGGAAGACCCAAGCTCAACTCCCAGCCCATGCATTCCCCCAAAAGGATAACAATAATAAGACTATAATAAAAATATGATACAACAACAGCAAGAACAACAACAAAATACACCTGAACAGTAGTAGGCCCCAGAATCAAAAGGAGAAATCCAAGATGTACTGGGAGTGAAGTCAGACTGGTGCCCACCAAAGGGAGAGAAAATTTAAGAAAAAAA
Source organism: Myrmecophaga tridactyla (assembly GCA_004026745.1). Lineage (NCBI taxonomy): Eukaryota > Metazoa > Chordata > Mammalia > Pilosa > Myrmecophagidae > Myrmecophaga > Myrmecophaga tridactyla. Next base: position 18,932 of record PVIY010009958.1, on the reverse strand, counting down.
ACATAATAAAATAGAATAATAAAAATAATATATAACATAAGAAATAGAAAATAAAGAGTCAATAAAAATACAAAATATTCATAAAAATAAAAAAATAATGAAAAACAATTATACTGCTAATAAAAATATATAGAAAGAATATTTTTAAAAGGGGGAAAAGAATATTAAGAAAACAGTAAGAATAAGAAAGAGGTCCTTTAATCCTGTATAGGTTATTGCAATGCCTGGATACATCCTAAAGTATATTAAGCAGATAATCAAAAAGTATTGGCAAAAAGAAAAAGAAAATAAAACTTTAAAAAGTATGTAAACTTAGGCAGATAAGGAGTTAGCCTGACAGCACTTACCTCTTTTCCCCAGGAGGTAGTGACCCCAAGTCACCTTCACCCCTCCCCATCTGGAGCAATCAACCTGCATTTACCACTTCTTGCCAGCAGGTGGTGTGCCTGAGGCTCTTCCCTCAGCCCACCCACACCCCTGGTCTGCAGCGGCTTGAGGGCAGCATGCTCGATGTTGGGGAGATGGCTGCTCCCATCCTGTGGTCACCGGACTGCCTTTCCTCGCCAGCAGGACTGAGGAGCTGACTAGCATCCAGCGGATCAGCCAACTCACAAGCTAGAGTGGAGTGTTTGTCAGTTCCCAACTATCGCACCTCCCCTCCCAACGCATCCTGCCTCTGATGGGAGTCTCAGTCAATCGACCCAGCACATTCCTGATTCCTCCCCTCTCTCCTCCCCAAAACTGCCCAGATACCCAGTTTGGATTACTTAACACCCCGGGATGGCATTCCTGTTCATTTTTTTCCTTGTCTTGTTTCATGGAGCAGAAGTGAACTCACTCCATTCTGCTCCACCATCTTCCCAGAAGTCGATTTTTGTTTTTTAATCTGAAAATATTTTAACTACAACTTCATATAGAGAACTCTCTTCAATGAACATAGAAGCCTAAGTTGACAGGGCTGTTTTTGGTTCATTTCTTTGGCTTTTTTTTTTTTTCTCAGCATTTTAAAGTTTCTGTTCCATTATTTTCTGGCCTCCAATATCTTTTTTCAAATGAGAAATGAGTTATCATTCTTATCACTGTTTTCCAGTATGTATTGTCTTTTTACTGCCAGCTTCTTTTAAAACTGTATTATACATTTTTAATCTTTGATGTTAAGCAATTAGATTATAATTTTTCAATCAGGGTTTTCTTTGTACTTGACCTGCTTTGTGTTTTCTTATCTTAGTTTGTCTTCGAGGTTTAGTCAGCTGTGGTAGTCTTCTGTGTCTTTTAGGTCACTGATGAATTGTTCTTTTTAAACTATTTTTTCTCTTGGGGCCATAGTTAAATGATTTTGATTGACCTGTGTTCAAGTTCATAGATCCTTTTTGTTATTTGGTACTATTTAATTGGCTATATATCCCATTTAATTAAATGTTTGATTACAAATATTGTACTTAAATTCTAGAATTTCAATTTGTTGTACTGCTTATTTTATTTTGTTTTTAATTAAAGAAGTTGTAGGCTTACAGAAAAATCATCCAGAAAGTACAGAATTCCCATATACCCTTTTTCACATGCACAAGTTTCCCCATTAGTAATACTTCGAATTAGCATGGTTCCTTTGTTACAACTGATGGAAACAATATTTTTGTAATTATGCTATTAAGTATAGCCCATAACTTACTTAGGGATCACTGCTTGTATTGTACAGTTTCATGATTTTTTAAAAGTTTTACTCTGATAATCCATGTAATAGTTTTTCTTTTTTTTTTCACATGGGCAGGCACCGGGAATCGAACCTGGGTCCTTGGGCATGGCAGGCAAGCATTCTTGCCTGCTGAGCCACCATGGCCTGCCCTGTAATAGTTCTTTTTGACAGTTCTGAAATTTTACTTCTTGTAGTGGGCTGACTGTTGGCACCCAAAAGATATTTCCATATCATAACTTCAGAAACCTGCCATTATTTCCTTATATGGTAAAAGAGCGAACTTTATATTATGTGTTAAATTATGTGATTAAGTTAAAGATTTTGAAAGTAGGGGCTTATCGTGGATTATCCAGGTTGGTTTTTATGCAATTAAAAGTGTCCTTGTAAGTGTAATGTACATGAACTGTTGCAATATTCGCTTCCCCTGGGCCCTAGAGAACAGATGTTCCCTATCAGTAAAACAGTAAATCTTAGCTTGAGGAAAACAGCAGTATTGCCAAAGTTATGTCCAGTAAGATAAACAGCACAACCATCAGAAGTTATGCCCAGGAGAAAAACATAAAGTGTTGTAGAAGCTTGATGGGTGAACTTGTAATCCTTAATTTGCATTCATACACAGCCAACCACACTGCCAGCACCTCAACCCCGCCACCCTTTGTTCAAATCTCATGAAACATTGCCCTGTCCTATGGTCTCTGTGGACCATCATAGCAAGGAATGGCTGTCTTTCCACCGAGGGTGAGAACCCCATGTAAGCTTCCAGTAAATGCTCTACCTTTCTCACCGCTGCACTACCCGAGTCATTCTTCCTTCTGTGGCACCCCTCACAGTTCCATGGAAGGCTGTCTAATTACACAGCCCCTCACCTTACTCAGAACACAGGAGTGAAGCAGAGGGATTTGACAGACACAGAAGAGGAGGAGGCCATGTGATGATGGAGGCAGAGATCAGAGTGATGTAGCCACAAGTAAAGTCATGCTGACAGCCACAAGAAGCTGAAAGAGGCAAAAAATGGATTCTCCTCTAGTGCATTCAGAGGGGCTGCAGTCCTGCTGACATCTTGTTTTCTGTCTTTTGACATGTTTGTTGTTTTAAAACACCCAGTTTCTGGCAATTTGTTATGACAGCCTTCAGAAAACTAATATATTTCTCTTCACTCACTATTTTCTTCTTTCCACGAAGATTTAAAAATATATAATTTGTATTATATATGTAATATTATATGGTATTTACATAATAAAAAATGTAATATATATTTTTAAGTCCTAGCCTGTTAATTTAAGCATCTGGGACATCTGTTGGTCTAATTGTCTTATTTTTTTCTTCAGCATGGTCATATATTCTTCTTTCTTGAAATATTTAGTGATTTTTTTGTATACCAGAGATGGAATATGATATATTTTAGATAAATTAAATTCTTTATTTGAAGAATATTACATTTTATTTTGAGAAGCAAAACAAAGTCACTTTAACTTTGAAAACACTTGTTTTAGGCTTTGCTGTATGTACCTACTTTACTTTTCTTTTTACTTTTAGAGATAATCTCACAGTCTAGTACTTAGACTTTTCTCCTCATCTGTGACTTTCTGAGGTTTTGAGGGAAAGCCCAAAGAGTTAACAAAATATGTGTCATTTAGAAGGACTAAAATTCCAACCCCCTTATCAATTGTAGTATCTAGCAGCTCTTCCAGCAGTTTTTTCTCTTTCTGTACTTCTCAAAGTTTTGTCATATGCTGTGCACTTTAGAACTAAGCCAAGTATTTACAGGGATGTGATATAGATTGTTGACCTCCCCTTCTATGGCTCCAAATTTTCCAGGATTCCACCACCAATTACCAGCGACACACAGAGTCCTGAATTTGTTCTTCGACTCTGAAGGTCAATGAGTATGAAACTTTCTGCTCAAATTCTCTTTACCCTGTCCTTTGTATTCTTTGAAATCCCTCAAGTGTAAAAGCCATATAAGGTCATACATTGTTCCCTTCTTTCAAGGAAAAATCCCTGCCATGTTTCTATTGAATTTCTGCCTGCTTTTTGTTGCTCTCCAGTACATTCAAAGAGTTTTATTTTCATTTTCAGGATAGTTTGATCAAACTCAAGCTGGTCTACAGTTACCAAAAGCTTCGAAATTTATATGTTTTGGTTTTGGTGTCTGTTAGTTACATGAGTACTTTGAGTTTTAGACTTGAGATTTTTACATTTTATTTTGTGTGTGACACACTTCAATAAACATTTTTTTTAAATTCCCACACAGGAAGATGGTGAAATAGGACAGGTCACGTTCACCCCTGCTCCAAGGAACAGCTGGAGAAGTGACAGAAAAACTACAAGAACAATGATTCCAGGATGTAAGTGACCTGGGAATGTCTTCTACACCACATGGGGAGGCCCTGTTATAAAAGCAGAAGAATTGAGATGCAGAGAGCTGGAGACCCTCCAACGAGAGCAAATAATCTAACATTTTCCAAACAGAGGCCTGGAGACCTCAGGGGTGCACAGACAAGGAGATGGGGACTAGGAAGCAAGCTAAGCGGTGATCCTTGCACGTGCTGCACCCACATGCGCCACCCCAGCCACATGGACCTTGACTTCCCCACACCTATGCACCTAAACCCTGTCACCCACCCACCCACTGCACTCAAAGCACCCACAGCCTGCCCTTCCACCCCTGAGTTCTGCACAGGCATACATCAGCGTTCTGCACCCCTCCCCCCAGACTGGTGCCTGCACACATCCACATGCCTGTCATGCCCCCAGCTCTGGACAAGTACTGACCGGCACATCAGGGCCACACCCACCCCCAGCCCATCCAGCCACAACTCTGCCCCATTGCCCCTGAGCTCTGCACACATGCATACCAGGGCCCTAGCCCCTAGACATGCACACAACAGGACCCCAAACCCCACACCCACCCTACCTGGCACTCATGCATTTGCACACTGACCTCTTGACCCCTAATCCCAAACACCTGCCCTGCACACATGCATTACCCATGCCCCAGCACAACCACCCTGCTCCCACACCTGGCAGTTGTTCATGTGCACATCTGAGCTATACAGTCCCAGCCCTACACACGTATACACTCTTGCTCCACTTCCCTACACCTAAACACCTGCACGAAGACCCTGCCCACCTGACATCACTCCACAACATGTGCTCCTCCCCTGCACCCACATGTCCACATCCCAGCCTCCTTTGACCCCTCCCTTTGCACAAGAATACACTTGCACTCTTCTCTGCCTGTGCCCCAAACTTTGTGCCACCTACCTACACCCTGATACCCACAACCCTCACACTCCATGCGTCCGCACACATCCAGGCTGTGTACCAACCCCCAGGCATATGCACAGCCACCCATCTGCCTCCCACCGTGTACTACCTCTGTGTCCCCTATGCTGCACCCTGGTCCCCACTCCAACACTAGCCAAAGCTGTGCCCTGCCCCCGCAGCCCCCCACACCACATTTCCACAACTCTGCACCCTACACTAACAGGTACCAGTGTAGCACCCCAGATCCATGCCTATACCTGAGTTTCAACCCATCGCCACAAGGTTGTGCCCCACCTCATGCCGTGCATCCTGCTCCAAACCCATTCTGCAAATACAAAACTTTAGACTACTGAAGGAAATCAACTTCCAAAGTAACACTATCAAGATATTTACATGTCTCAAAAGCAATAGATTACTAAGCATATGAAGATGCAAACAGATAGAGCCCAACCTAATGACCAAATTAAAACACCACAAGAGACACAGATTTTGAAACAACTAATCGAAGATATTCACATATATCTACAGATAAAGGCAATGGGTTGGCTAATGGCATAAAGGAGATCAAGACGACACTAGAAGAGCATAAAGAAGAATTTGAAATACTAAATAGAAAAATAGAAGATATCACAAAGAATAAAGATGCTATAGACAAAATCAAAAATAAACTGGAGACACACAACAGATTTGTAGAGGTAAAGAAAGAATAAGTGAACTAGAGGAAAGAAAAATCTCTTTTGAACACACAAAAGACAAAATGGCAAAAAAAAAATGGAAAAAGATTTTAACTGGAACTCAGGGAAATGATGAACAAAGTGTACAATTATAAGAATCATTGGTGTCCTAGAAGGAGAAGAGAAGAGTAAAGGGGTAGGAAGATTAGCTAAGGATAGAATGGGAGAAAACTTCTCAACTCTTATGAAGGACATTAATATGCAAATCAAAGAAGCCAAATGAACTCCAAATAAAATAAATACAAATAGGCCTATTTGACACATATAATCAGATTGTGAAATGCTGAAGAGAAGCAGAAAATCCTGAAACCTGCAAGAGAAAAACAATCTACTACACACAGGGGAAACCACATAAGACTGAGTTGTTTGGACTACTCACTGGCACCATGGAAGCAAGAAAGCAGTGGTATGACATATTTAAGATCCTGAGTGACTTCCAGCCAAAATTAAAACACCAGAAGAGACAAAGCCAAATTGTCCTAAAAGTAAGGGAGCAATTAAAATTTTCACAGACAAACAAATGCTAAGAGAGTGTGTCAAGAAGAGAATGGCTGTACAAGAAATACTAAAGGGAGTTCTCCTGGCTGAAAAAAAAGACAGGAAAGGGAGACCTGGAAGAGGGCACAGAACTTTGTGCCCTCAAAATTGAGGTGTACCAGTAAAGGTAACTTAATGGATAAAAAAGAGAAAGTAGGAAAAGAATATATAGATCAGACAAATAAAATTCAAAGTATATGATGGTGGATTCAAGAAATGCATTTACAGTAATAACTTTGAATGTTAATAGGCAATTAAAAGATACAGATTGGCAAAATGGATTAAGAAATATAATTCAGCTATATGCTGCTGACAAGAGACTTATCTTAGACACAAGAGTACAAATAGATTGAAACTGAAAGGATGGGAAAAGATGTTCCACGCAAGCTGTAACCAAAAGAAAGCAGGAGTAGTTATACTAATATCAGTAAAAACAAGCTTTAAATATAAACATCATAAGAGAGAGAGAATGACACTATATATTAATAAAAGGGACAATTCTCCAAGAAGGAATAACAATCCTAAATGTTTATGCTCCCCATAAAGGAGCTCCAAAGAACATGAGACAAACATTAGCAAAACTGAAGGGAGCAACAGACATTTCAGCAATAATCATAAGAGACTTCAATACACCACTCTTCTCTATAGATAGAATAACCAGACAGAGGATTAACAAAGAAATAAAGAACTTAAACAATTTGATGACTGAATTAGACCTAACAGATATATATAGGTTGTTACACCCTGTTCTACTTTGCTAGCTGCTGGAATGCAATATATCAGAATGGAATGGCTTTTTAAAAGGGAACATTAATAAGTTGCTAGCTTACAGTTCTAAGGCTGAGAAAATGTCCCAGTTAAAGCAAGTCTACAGAAATGTCCAATATAAGGCATCTAGGGAAAGAAATCTTGATTCAAGAAGGCCAATGAAGTTCAGGGTTTCTCTCTCAAGTGAGACGGCACATGGCGAACACAGTCACAGTTTCTCTCTCAGCTGGAAGAGCACAAGGCAAGCAAGGTATCATCTACTAGCTTTCTCTCCTAGCTTCATGTTTCATGAAGCTCCCCAGGAGGTATTTTTCTTCTTCACCTCCAAAGATGGCTTGTGAGCTCTCTGCTTCTCATGGCTATGTCATTCTTCTTTGCTCTCTCTGAATCTGCCATTCTCCAAAATGTTTCCTCTTTCATAGGACTCCAGTAAACCAATCAAGACCCACCCAAATGGGCAGAGATGTGTCATCACCTAATCCAGTTTAACAACCACTCTTGATTGTGTCACATCTTCAGGGAGATGATCTAATTGCAGTTTCAAACATACAGTACTGAATAGGGATTAGAAGGAATGGCTGCCTTTATAAAGTGGGATTAGGATCAAAACATGGCTTTTCTAGGGTACATACATCATTTCAAACCAGCACACACCCCAAAACACCAGGCTTTACACTCTTCTCTAGTGCTCATGGAACATTTTCCAGGATAGATCGTATGCTGGGGCACAAAATAGGTCTTATAAATTTTAAAAACATTGAAGTTATTCAAAGCATTTTCTCTGATCATGACGGAATGAAACTGAAATCAATAACCTCCAAAGAAGGAGAACTTTCACAAAAAGATGGCGATTAAAGAACCAGTGGGTCAAAGAATAAATTACAAGAGAAACTGGTAGGTAGCTGGAGATGAATAAAAATCAGAACACAACATATCAGAACTTATGGGATGTGGCAAAGTCTGTGCTGAGCTGGTAATTTGTTGCCCTAAATGCCTATATTAAAAATGAAGAAAGAGCATTGAGGACTTAACTGCTCATCCACAAAAACTTGAGAAAGAACAACAAACTAACCCAAAAGCAAATAGAAGATAAATAGCAAAGATTAAAGTAGAATTAAATGAATGGAGAACAAAAGAATAATAAAAAGACTCAATAAAGATAAAAATTAGTTCTTTGAGAAGATCAATAAAATTGATGGGCCACTAGCAAGGCTGATAGAGAGAAAAAAAAGAGAGAGGGTACAAATAAACAAAATCAGGAACAAGAGGGTGGTCATTAACATGGACCCTGAAGAAATAACAATAAAAAAATCCTAAGAAGATACTATGGACAACTATACACTGACAAACTAGACAACTTAGATGAAATGTACAAATTCTGCAAACACAAGAACATGCTACCTGACACAAGAAATAGAAGATCTCAACAAACAATTGCAAGTAAAATGATTCAATCAGTCATCAAAAATCTTCCTACAAAGAAAAACTCAGGGCTTCACAGGGGAATTTTATCAAACATTCCTGAAAGAACTAACACCAATCCTCCTCAAGCTTTTCCAAAAAATTGAAGACACAGGAACGCTACCTAATTCATTTTATGAAGCTAATATCACTTTAATAACAAAACCGGGTAAAGATGCTATAAGGCTAATCTCCCTTATGAAAATAAATGCAAAAATTCTCAACAAAATACTACCAAATAAAATCCAATAATTTATTAAAAGAATTATACACCACAACCAACTGGGGATTATACCAGGAATGCAAGTGTTCTCTAGAGAAACAGAATCAGCAGGAGATATCTGTAAATACAAAATTTACAAAAGTGTCTCATGCAACCATGGGGATGCAAGAGCCCAAGATCAGTAGGATAGGCCATGAGTTGGCAGCTCCAATGATGGTCCTCAACAGACTCTCAGGAGAGGCTGGCTCGCTGAAGCAGAAAGAGTGATTGTCTCTTTAATCCTCATTAAAAGCCTTCCAATGATTAGATTACTCATTATTCATTGCAGAAGACACTCCCCTTAGCTGAAATGTAATTAGCTGTGGATGCAGCCAACATGGTCATGATTTAAGTCTGGGAAATTTCCTCACAGCAACAGATAGGCCAGCACTTGCCTGACCAGACAACCACCTGGCCAAGTTGATACATGAACCTGACCATCACAGTCCACCCCTCTCTTGGTACCAAAATCTGTTCTACTTTGTTAGCTACCAGAATGTGATATACCAGAAATGGAACAGCACTTAAAAAGGGGAATTTATTAAGTTCTAAAGTTTTGAGAATGTCCTAATTAAAGCAATTCTATAGAAATGTCCAAATTAAGGCACCAACAACGCCAACAAAAAGCAACTTTAAGAAAGGCCAATGAAGTTCAGGGTTTCTCTCCCAATTGGAAAGGCACATAGTGAACATGGCAAAGACTGCTTCATTTCTCTCCAGGATTCTTGTTTCATGAAGTTCCCCCAGGGGTGTCTTCCTTCTTCATCTCCAAAGGTCTCTGCCTGCTTGGGTTCTTATTTTTGTCAGTCTCAGGCTCTCTCCAAAATATTTCCTCTTTTAAAGGATTTCAGTAAACAAACCATGACACACCTGGAATGGGTGGAGTCACATCTCCCTCTAATCAAAATTTACTACACACAATTAGATAAGTCACATCTCCCCGTGGAGATAATCTAATCAGTCCCCAACATACAGTACCGGATAGGGATTAAAAGAAATGACCACTCACGCACGATGAATTAGGATTAAAACATGGCTTTTCTATGAAATTTAATCCTTTGAAACCTGCACATTCCACCGTCTGTACCCTAAAAAATACCTGTTTTTCCCATAAACATAATACATTCATTCCATAGCAACATCAGAAATCCTTGAAGCATTTCAGTAACAATACAAATGCAATACAAAGTCAGAAACAGTGCAAAGTCATCAAAGTCAGCTACAGGCATGGTGTGTACTAAGACAAAATTCTCCTCTGGCTCTGAACCTGTAAAACTCAGGACAAGTTAACTGGTGCCAACATACAAAGGAGGGGCAGTCATAGAATACATATTCCCATTTCCATAGGAAGTAATTGGAAGGAACACAGGGGTCACCAGACCCAAGAAGTCTCAAAAACCTTCAGGACAAACTCCATTAGATTTCAAAGTGTGAGTCATTTATATTCAGGGCTTTAGAAAGCAGCAGTCCCACCCTTTCCAAGGGCCTAATAATGGCCCTCTTCTCTCTGAATGTACCACTGGGGGACATTGGGGAGACCACCTTTTTCTCAGCTCCTCCCTCTCAAACATCAGGGCTGCACCTGGGTTCTTTGCCATTCCTGGGGCACACAATCAGCCCCTCCATGTGTGGCAGCCAGGTTCTTCCCAACCTCAAGAAATGTGTTCCACTCCTTGGACTGTCAGTGACATTTTGATTACAGGAAACAGCATCATTAGTGCCTATGAGTCTGTTCAGATTAGAAAACCAATTGTAAAAAGCCATTTTTAAGATTCTATTTCTCAAGAACCTCTCCTGGTACCAAGCTTTATTAGCTAGGGTTCTCAAAAGAGATAGAATAAGCAGGAGATATCTGTGAAGATAAAATTTACAAAAGTGTTTCTGTGGTAGTTAGATTCAGTTGTCAACTTGGCCAGGTGAGCGTACCTAGTTTTGTTGCTATGTTCATGAGCCAATGGTACGTGAACCTCATCTGTTGCTGATTACACCTGCAGTCAGCTAGGAGGCGTGCCTGCTGCAATAAAGGACGTTTGACTTAATTGGCTGATGCTTAAATGAGAGAACACAATGTAGCACAGCCTAAGCAGCTCGGCATTCCTCATCTCCGCACTCTCAGATCAGCCCAGGCCTTTGGAGATGCAGAAAGAAGTCACCCTGGGGAAAGTTGTTGGAACCCAGGGGCCTGGAGAGAAGACCACCAGAGACCATCCTGTGCCTTCCATGTAAGAAAGAACTTCAGTGGAAAGTTAGCTGCCTTTCCTCTGAAGAACTAACAAAATAAATCCTCTTTTATTAAAAGCCAATCTGTCTCTGGTGTGTTGCATTCTGGCAGCTAGCAAACTAGAACAGTCTCATGCAACCAAGAGGATGCAAGAGCCCAAGATGCATAGTGCAGGCCATGAGCTGGTAGCTGTAATGAAAGTCCTCAAGGAACTCTCAGGAGAGGCTGGCTGGCTGAAGCAAAAAGAGTGACTGTTTCTTCTTCATCCTCCTTACAAGCCTTCTGATAATTAATTGTGTCACTCATTGAAGAAGACGCTTCCCTTAGCTGATTGCAAACACAATCACCTGTGGATGAAGCCAACACAGCCAAATGGCCATATATGAAGAAAACATAGTAGCATCATATCCAATGGTGAGAGACTGAAAGCTTTCCTCGTAAGTTTCAGAATGAGACAAGGCTGCCCTCTGTCACCACTATTATTCAACATTGTACTAAAAGTTCTGGTTAGAGTAATGAAGCAGAAAAAAGAAATAAAAGGCATCCAAACTGAAAAGGAAGAAATAAAGCATTTATTATTTGCAGATGATGTGATACTATACTTGGAAAATCCTGAGAAGTCTACTACAAAGTTACTTGAGCCAATAAACAAATTAAGTGAGGTGGCAGGATATAAAATTAATGTGAAAAAAAGTAAGTAATGCTTTTATACATAAGCTATGACCTAGCTGAGGAATCAATTAAGAAAATAATTCCATTCAAAATTGCAACTAAAAGAATCATGTATCTAGGAATGAACTTAACTAGGGACATAAAGGACTTGTACACAGAAAACTACAAAACATTGCTAAAAGAAATCAAAGAAGATATAAAGAGGTGGAAAAACATTCTCTGCTCATGGTTAAGATGCCAATTCTGCCCAAATTAATCTACAGATCCAATGCTGTACCAATCAAAATTTCAACAACCTATTTTGAAGACTTGGAAAAGCTGGTTACCAAATTCATCTGGAACAGAAAGAGACCCTGAACAGCTAAAAGCATCCTAAAAAAGAAAAATGAAGTGGGAATTAACACTTCCTGATTTTAAAACTTATTATAAAGCCACAGTGGTCAAAATAGTATGATAATGGACAAAGACAGAAGTATTGACCAATAGAATCAAATCAGGAGTGTAGAAATAGACCAACAAATTTATTTTCAACTAATCTTCCACAAGGCTCCCAAATCCACTGAACTGGAACAAAATAGTATTTTCAATAAATGGGTATGAGAGAACTGGATTTCACTAGTCAAAAGAATGAAAGAGGACCCTTACCTTACATTCTATACAAAAATAAACTCAAGGTGGATCAAACACCTAAATATAAGAACCAGTACCATAAAGCTCCTAGAAGAAAATGTAGGGAAACATCTTTGAGACCTACTAATAGGAGGTAGCCTCCTAAACTTTACACCCAAAGCACAAGCAACAAAAGAAAAAATAGATAATGGGAACTCCTCAGAATCAAATTATTTTACGCTTCAAAAGACTTTGTCAAAAAATTGTAGAGGCAGCCAACTCAATTGGAGAAAATATTTGGAAATCACACATCTGATAAACGTTTGATATCATGTATACATAAAGAAATCATTCAACTCAATTACAAAAGAACAAACAACCCAATTATAAAATGGGCTAAAGATATGAGTAGGCATTTTTCTGAAAAGCAAATGCAGACAGAAAAATGTACATGAAGAGATGCTCATTTTCACTTTCACTGGTTATAAGGGAAATGTAGATCAAGACTACAATGAGATACTACCTCACACCCATAAGAATGGTTACTACTAAACGAACAGGAAACTTCAAATGTTGGAGAGGATTTGGAGAAATTAGAACACTTATGCATTGCTAGTGGGAATGTATAATGGTACAACTGCTATGGAAGACAGTCTGATGGTTCCTCAGAAAACTAAATGTCGAGTTGCCCTATGACCTGGCAATACCACTACTCGGAATATACCCAGAAGAGCTGAAAGCAGTGACCCAAACAGATATTTGCACACCAATGTTCATAGCAGCATTATTCACAATTGCCATAAGATGGAAACAATCCCAGTACCCATCAATAGATGAGTGGATGAATAAAATGTGGTATACATATGATGGGACATTATGCAGCAGTAAGATGAAATGATGTCCTCAAGCACAAGACAAAATGAATAAGCCTTGAGAATATAATGCTGAATGAAATAAGCCAGACACAAAAGAATAGATACAGTATGATTCACTTTTATGACTATAGTAAAGTTAAAGTCAGAGGCTTATAATATAGAATATAGGGGACATAGAGCTTCACAGAAGCTAGAGATGGGTGAATGACCAGCTAATGAAGTTAAACTTAAATGTAAGGGAATAGATAGAAGTACAGTTAGTTAGTGGGTCTATAAGTGATATTGCCATATTCAAGGTGAACATGATTGAAAGGCATTGTATAGACCCATATATCCCACTGATTAACAGTACAAATATAAATAAGTTCTTGCAAGAACCACTGCAAGGGTACAAATCTTGTACAAAAAATTGTGAGTTGAGGATATGGGATAAAACTGCTATTACATGCTACAGGCTATGTTTAACAGGAAAATATCAGCAGTACCACAGCAATATCAGGGGTAAATAATGGGGAGAGGGACAAGACTTAAGGAGAGGTTTGGATATTCTATTTGGTGAGGGTGTGTTTATTGGCTATCTTTCTCTTGGGAACAATGAAATTATATAAAATTGAGAGTGTTGATGAACTGTGGACTTTGGGCATTATAAATGATGCCCAATTAATGCAGGTGGATTAGGGATGCACTGAGAAGTAGATTGTTGAACAATGGTATATACATATGATCAAACATTGTGTTCCTATAAAAAAGAATGAAATTGTGAGGCATACAATATTGTGAGTGAACCTGTGGGACATTTGGTGAGGCAAAATAAGACAGAAACAAATTACCAAGTGTTATATGGTCTCATTTAGAAAATACTTCTAAGAAAACAGGGGCCTATATTGTAAGCTCTTATAGGAGTCACATTTAGTCTTGAGCTGTAATTGATATTTCTGGTTTTGAGGAACTGTTTTATATAGTATACCTGGTATTTAGAGATAAGAATGAAGTCAATCAAGTCAGAATTAAGGTAATTCAGTATACAGGGGTAAGGAAGACATTGTCTGCATTTTAAAACTTCACCTTCTCTTTGAAATGAAAAGAAGAAAGGTTTATTTTGTCTAGAACCTAAATTTTCTGTGGCACATAATCAAACTCAACCTGTCTGGATAGTTCATTTAAACAATCCAAACACAGGGGGCTCAGAATAATAATTAGGACCTTTAATCCTGTATAGCTTAATGTAATGTCTGAATGCATCCCAGAGTTTATTAAGCAGATAATAAAAAAGTATTGGCAAAGTCCCTCGAGGGATGGGAGAAAAAATATGGAACTATTAAACTTTGCCATTGGTGAAACCCCTAATACTGTGTCAAATACTAAGGACACCCAAAACAATAGCCAAGCCCTAAATTTAAGGCTTGCTCTTGTGAAGCTTATGTACATAGCGGAGAAGCTTAGCTTCCTACAGGGATGCCTAAGAGTTGCTTCCAGAGGACCTCTTTTGTTGCTCAGATGTGGCCCTTCTCTTTCTCTAAGCCCTAGTCTGCAGGTGAAATCATTGCCTTCCCCCTTACATGGGACATGACATCCAGCAAGTGAAAGTATCTGTGATAGCATGTGAGATGATTCTCGAGGATGACTCTTACCCTGGCACTGTGGAACCAACAATGCCATCCTTACCTAAAGGCAGAAAAGAAGTGTAACTAGTGTAAGAAGTGTATCAGTGGCTGAGAGAGTTCAAATAAAATTGAGAGGCAAGCTTCAGTTAGATGTAGCTTCCTACCATAACTTGCCAAACCCCAACAAAAACCATTCCAGCCAATCCTAAAGAACATCTAGTTATTATATAAAATTCTACAAAGGTTCCATGTACTAGGGTAATTTTTCCAGAAATCTACAACCTCCAGATGGGTTTCTGATCCAGATAAGTCCTGAAATGCAGATAGTTCCATTTCCCTATCCCATATTATTGAGAGGTTCTTCCAACATGAAAAAGTTATAATGGGCACAGCCCAAATACCCCTGAAGAGTGAGAGAAAGATCAAAGTTGAAGGTGGAGTTATATAGAGAGGGTAGGGTTTAACAAATGAGTATGATTGCTGAATCATTACATTGATATTTCTTTTAGTCTCCTGTATCTTAGAATAGCTAGAAGTAAAAAGCTGAAATTGTGGAATTTTAAATCATACCAAACTCTGAAATCTGTTCTATTACTAATTGTTGCCATGGGCTTTGAAATGTATTCCTTTTTTGAATATATGTTATTTTTCACAAAGAGGAAAAAGAAGGTGATTTTGATGATAAAAAAGAAAAAAATATATTCCTTCTAGCCTCCAGTGTTCTGGAGCAGCTAGAATGAAAAATCTGAGATGATGGAATGATAGTCCATGACAAACTCTGGGATCTGATCTGCCACTGCTTGTTGAAGGGTGCTTTGAAAATTATCGCTTTTTTCTTTCTTTGCTTTATATATATATGTATGTTATATTATACAATTAAAATATTTTTTGAATAGAACTATTAAACTTTACCACTGGGGAAACCCCTGGTAACATGTCAAGCATCTGTTCTACGGCTAATTGTTGCAATGTGCCTTGAATTTATTGCTTTTTGTATACATGTTTTTTTACACACACATGAAAATAGTCTGATGTGTCTGTAATTCTTAAACAGATTTTGTTTAAACCATGCTGTTGAATAAAGAAAAGTCTTAAAGTATTCCATGAAATTTGATGTGGGGAACAAATAAAAATGCACGAGAGAAGTGTTCAATTTGAACTTCACAGTGTATGCCAACTTGATTACCTGGTAAAAGAAAAAGCACTCTAATCATAGTTACATAGTTGCTCATTCTGAAAACTGTATTTTTCTCTTTAATATATTAGAATATAGATCTATAAAATTAAAATGGATTTTCCATTTCCAAAAAGAAAACTTCCCACACAATTTATTCTAACATCCCTATTTTTTGGCTTCAAATGCTAAGATATATGCATGTATTACAGATATTTCAAATTTGACATATCCAAAACTGAGCTCATAATAATCAATTCACTCCAAATACTTCACTTACCAGTTTTATATATATAAGAAAATGTCAACTCTAAATATCATTTTGGGATCAGGACAAAAATCTTTTGAGTCATCCTTGAATTCTCTTTTTCCTTTTTAACAGACATCCTATCCAAGACGCCATATATAAATTGTGAAAAGTTATCTGGAATCTGATCACTTATCACTTCTCCACTAATAACCATCTAGCACAGGGAACCATCATCTCTCGTCTGTATTTTTTAAAACATCTTTTATCAGCTCTCTCTGATTTGCCCTTACCCCTCTCAAGAAAGCAGCTTGATGAATTCTCTTAAGACTATAAATCTGACCATGTCACTCCTCTACTAAAAGCATTCAGTAGCTTCTCATCTTGACCAGGGTAAAAGGAAAAGTACTTAAAATTCCCTACAATCACTTCATGTTCTAGGTTATATTCCCATTATTTCTCTAAACTCACCTTCTGTTGTTCTCCTCTTACTGTTCTGATTCAGACATACTGGTCTCTGATATTCCTTAAACATGCCAGGCATGTTAGCACATCAAGGCTTTCATACTTGCTAGTTCCTCTACTTAAAATATTATTCCCATAGATATACACATGGCTTCATCACATCTTCCATAGCTTTTTAATGAAATGTTGCCTAATCTGTCATGTATTCCCTGTCCAAAGCATTCAAATTTGCACACCTACAGCCTCTGCTTCCCTGATAGTTATTTACATAGCATTTATTGTCACATCTTATTTAGTTTGTTTATTGTCTGCTCTCAACATGAGAATGTGTTTCATAAGGATGAGAATCTCTGTCTATTATATTCACTGCTATAGCCTCAACATCTACTTTGACAGAGTAGACAATAAATATTTGTTAAAGGTTGAGTAAATGTGTGGCTTCTACAGTGAATCTAGATACCATGAAATAGTTATTTTTGAAATATCTTCCTCCTTTGTATTTACTCCCCAAATAAACTTAAATCAAGCCCTGTCCATATGTCATATGCCCTTTCTCCATATCATTCCTTTATAATCTCATCTTACTTAGTGTGTTAACTTCTTAGCTATTGCTTTCTGAATTTTCACTTTAATTAATGCTGCATACTGCTATGAGTGAGCATCTTCCTCCAGTAACATTATTCAAAAATAATATTGACAGAAAGACCATTTATAGTGGAATTTAATGTTAGTATAATTGCATTTATCAAACTGCTTTCTGTTAATTTTGCTTATTTTGTCTTTTTAAAGAAATCATTCTAAACCTCAAGGTAATAAAAATTCATCCTTATGTTTAATTTAAAATGCTTTAAAGTTTAATTTTCAGATTTAAATACTAAAATTCAGCATTAAAATGTATGATTGATGTGAAGTTTCGCTTTTGTTTTTTTCCTTGCAGAATATCAACTTTTCAGCCCTATAATTCTGAACTATCTCTATTATTATTCCATTGCTTCAGATGTCCTAGGTGTTTTTTTTTTTTTTGGCCAGGGGAGAGCGCGAACGCAGTCCCCCAGTACCACAAATTATGCAGCCAAGTTTCCCACATTTGGGGAAATCGCAGGGTCAGCACATCCGGAGTGCAATGGATAAGCCTCACCCTGGAAAAACCACCTTCATGATCATGGTATCTCCTCTGTCAGGTAAGTATCGTTGTAGGTGTTTTTAATAATAATTGGTACTTTTTAGGTCAAACTTCCCGCCTTCCACATACACAAATTTTATTGAGCCTTTTCACGTTTACCTTGTCTATTATTGATCACTAGTATTCCACATATATTTTAGATCATCTTGTTAAGTTCCACAGAAATTCAAATTGGAATATTAATTAGATCCGTACTAATTTCAGAGAGGAATTAAATCTTTTTTTTATATTGAGGTTTCTTCCACTGCGGGATGTCTTCAGCTACTGTTGCAGCCATTGTGCATCACCAGTGAGCACTTTAGCCTTCTGTGTGGAATCCCGATTCAGTACAGAGTTCTCAGTCTATCATCCCCAGTCACGTTCGTCTAAAGACATTCACACAGATAAAAAACTTAAGCCTTCTGGTTACATGCATTCTAGGTGATTGATGCAAGAATAGAAAAAAAACTCAGAAGCACTTTTTTCTTTCTTTTTAGTTGTTCTGTAGCAAAAAGTGTCCCACAATGTACCTGCTCTGCACGACTGACTGACTTCATTGCTGTAACCCTTCAAGAACAGCAGGAAAAGAATAAGCCACCACCAGAACAACAAAAACCCAACACTTTCAGAGGTTCCAGGAAGATGGTGGAATAGGATGGGTTGAGTTCACCTCTGCACCAAGGAACAGCTAGAGAAGGAAAGGGAAGGCAATTGAGATGGGAATTCCAGGGTGTAAGTGGCCTGGGAGGGTCTTCTACACCATATACGGAAGCCCTGGCTGCAAAATCTGAAGAACTGAGATGCAGAGAACCAGAGCCCATCCACCTCCTTCAAACTGCCTAATGTGCCCCATTCCAAACAGAAGCGTAGAGCCTTCAGGAGTGTACAGACTGGTAGATGGAGATTAGGAAATAAGCCAAGCTGCATTCCTTGAACATGCTACCCTTATCAGTGCAGCCCCAAGACCCACAGCTCACCCCCACACCTCACGCACCTGAACAGCCATTATTCAACCCCCCCGCCATGTTCCAAGCACCCTGTCCCACCACTCTCAACTCAAATACACCCACCCACCCCACACCCTCACCACACACAGATGGACACCTGCCCCAGCCCAACCCACTTCTGCACAAGCGTAGTCTCACTCCACCCCTTCTGAGACCCACGTCCCCTTCCTG
>PVIY010009957.1:0-71241 GCA_004026745.1 Myrmecophaga tridactyla | reverse complement strand
TTTTAATCACAGTGGGAAGACACAGGCTATAAGAGAAAAGATTTATAGATCTGATGACTTAAAAATAAAGTTCTATTTTTTTACAAGACATTTAATTAGATTTTGCTGTAGATATGTATGTTAGGTAATGTTTACATTTTTCATATACTTTACATTGGTACCTGTATATTTATATTTATGTATATACACATCCATAACTATATCTCTAGCCATATCTTTTGTTTTGGTATTCTGTACAGCCATGTAAATTAAATTATAAAGCTTTTAATGACATCCTCCGAAATGATAAAATTACAAAACATTTTAAATGCTGTTAATACAGCTTTGTATTAAAAGAATCTAGTTATAACTATTTATATACTTAGATTAAAGGCCAGAAAGATATGCCTAAACAATAATGTCGACTGTATACGTGTGGTGGGATTTGGATTACTTTTGTTTTCTTTATTTTGCTAGTCTCTATTTCCTAAAATGTTTATATTGTGTATGTAATGCTTTTGTATTCAGCAAGAAGCTGTTTTAATACATTTTCAAAGCTATATAAGAAGAGGGGTTTCAGCATGTCCAAATTCCCTTTAAAATATTGCCCAGAGCACAGATTTGTAGGGAAGGGATAGTTTTTATGATTAGCCAGCAGACTTAATTTACTTTATATGAATTAAGTGTTTCAGAGTTGAGGTAGACCATGTATTTTGGGATTCATAGGTGCCACAGAGCATAGGGGCAGGAAGTGAAGACATTTTGAAGTGCAAAAAACACAGGTGCTGGAGGTGGAACTCTATTGGTTGCATCACAGACTTTACATATGTATGTGCATAGTTATTGCTTATTTTGCAGGATGTTATAGTTTAGTTAGAATAGGCGGTAACAAAGGAACAATTAGCTAAGTCTCAGTGAGACTGAGGTACATTGCACACAGTATGGTTTCCAGGTTGATGCTCTTTGTCTCAGTTCTGGCAGCCATCCCCTAAGATAGGCTTTTAAAGATAATCACATCCTTTTTGCAGAAGAGGAAATGGAGACTTAAGTTAGGCATGGTTGCTGAGCAAAAACTCAAAACCAGCTATGATTGCCTTCCAAATGGCAAACATCAGTGGATAAAGTATCTAACTATGCTTTGATGCTGTAGTTCTATAAATTTTGCTCTAAGGCTTTATTTCCATACGATGTCAGGAGCAACGTCTATATTTGGTGCGCAGATGGAGTAGATGCCCCACCTGGATAGCCCCTGTTTTCAAGGCCAGTGGCACCCCATCTCCCAGCACAACTAGGGAGAGGGGCTGATGGCTGCTCATGGCCCACAACTGCCCCTTCTCTGCAGCAGTGACCTCGGCAGGGAGCTGCCTTGCCCAGGAGGTTGCATCTTCCAACTCACCCCAAGGGGCAGAGAGAAGTGACCAAAGGCAAATGAGGAACGCCATGGGAATCCAAAGGACATCCCCCTTGCCTTGAGATGGAACAAAACCTGTCATGCGATTGGAGCACCCTTGCTTAGCTTTCCTCCTTGCTCCATCCTTTTCCCCTCATCTCTACTCCTTCACTAAATCATTTTCAAGAGAATCTCCCCATCTCAGGCTTAGTTTCTAGGGCGCCCTATCTGAAACATCATTGACTGGGAACATTTTACGATTTTTTCACTTCACCTTTACGAGTAAGCTTGAATGTATTTTCATAAACTTGGGAGCCATTTGTATTTCCTGTTCTATGAATCTGTTCATCAATGGTGTCTGTAAAATACTGCTTTGTCTTGCTTTTAATATTGATGCTTATGTTTTAATATCAGGTAGGGCCTGTTCTCTCTTCCCCACATCCCCCTTGCCTGCGAGCTGCAATGAAATTCTCTTACAGAATTTTCCTGGCTAGTCTAGCTTTTTTTCTTTTGCATACATTAACTTTAGAATCAGATGATCTAGGAGAGGATTGTGGGAAGGTGGCGGATTCAGTCCTTCTATCAGAACAGCGATTCAACAGACAGGAACGGTCTGAAACAACTATTTCCTAACTCCAGAGGCCGGTATAACACTGTTTACGGAAGAGGAAGAGGAAAAGGCTGGTAAATTATAGTAAAGATCAGTAAATTGCTCTCTATTAAACCCATGCCCCACTCTCGTGTTGGGCCACCATGGGGTACAGCCTCTGGCTACAAAAATTCACTTACCCAAGATCAGCAGTGGGCCTGGCATGCTGGTCGCAGCTTTTGGTTAGCAACTTGGGATGGCTGGGGCCCAGCTCCGGGGGTGGCCACTGTCCTAGCTTCAGCAGGACCAAGGAGGCTGGGATGCAAATGCACCTCTTCATGTTCTGAGCAGGGCAAGAAAGTGCAGATTTGGGGAGTCACGGAAGAAGCTCTTGGCGCCTTAACTGGACACCTCCCCAGGGCTGGTCTGCAACCCCTTCATGGGTCCTGGGCATTGCTTCAACGAGGAAAGATTGATGTGGGAAATTCCACTCTAGAATGCTTTCCGCTCCCAGAATTTGCCCTCCAGGTGAAAGCAGCTCGAGACAACTAGAAGCATCTAAGAAACTGCTGAAGCAGATAGCCTGCAGCAAGCAGTTGCTTGCTTTTAAACCACCTGGAGAGGGAGGTCTGTCTCCTAGGAAGGAGAGGGAGCATTCAAAGGCCTGCAAGCAGGGAACTTCAAAACACAACAAGCCCAGGACAACCAGAAAAGATAGGGAATATCGGGGACTCTGCATTTGCCTTGCGTACACCTTCCCGATGGGAGGCTGAAGCTAAAGAAATCTCTCTTATTATCAGCTGATTACAAAATCCAGAAACGGACAACTCCGGAAATAAATTCCAGAGTTAACATTTTAGAATATTAAAATGTACAGTACGTTTACTATAGCAACGTTGACATCTGTAATAACTTCCTACTTGATGTTTGGAGAATATTCAATTTTGGCAGCTGATCAAATGGTATTTAAGTTAGTGTTTAATCTTTAGAATTTAAGAAACTCTGCTATCTGAATTTGTGGTTTTTTTTCCTTGCTGCCTTAATTTTAAATTGGTTTATGTAACTCACCGTGCAAACCCAGGTTTTACAATGATTATTTGGGTATTTTATTTAAATATGCCTATAGTGGAGCTAACCAAGATATCCATTTTCAGTGGTTCTAAGTGTATTGTTTGTTTTCTTAAATAAAAATATATTTTAAAAGGTGTAGTACATAATCAAATAGTACAAGACAAACAGTGACACAGGAAATGATGGTCCATCCAAAGGAGAGGATAAAAATCCAGAAAACATCAATGAAGAGGACCAGAATGTGGACATACCTAACAAAGACTTTAAAAAATGATGTTTAAAATTCTCAAGGAGACGAAGGACTCAGATCAATGACTGGACATCAGGAGAAGAGAAAGAAACAACTATTATTGTTAGGTCAGGGAACGGGGAAGGGCACAGCAACTGGAGCTGCGGAGGCTGTGTCGCCCCTCCCAACCTGACTTCAGGAACTAATGAACTGCCCCTTCTGGACGTCACCTGACCTCCATCCTTAAAAGCTGCCCGCACCAAAGCCCATGTGCGCACTCACCTCCCTCCATCTTGGGTTTGGTGAGTTCTGTCCGGGAGCGTAGAAATACGCCCCCCCACAATTTAAATTTCCTGGTGTACCTTTCTCCTTTCTCACCCTTTTGCCTCCTAAACCTTTCAATTATGAGTCTCCTGATAAAAGACCACAATACCACTTATTTCTTGCCAAAATGTGTCAAACCTAAGTCTGATCAAGCCTCTAGATCCAGCTGCTAAATTGTAGGAAATACAGAAAGCAGAGGATTTGTTAAGCTGTCTCGTGTGTTTGCAACTGTAAAACCTAGAGTGTGGGGAAATCTACATGTCAAAGGCTTAGGTTCCCCAATCGATAAATTTGTAATAAAGGAATGCAAGTGGAACCTGTAGATTAAAAGAAACATAAAAGACATATCAACTTTTTAAAAAATGGCAAGTATCTTATAGTGTATAGATTATACATTTGGATGATAAAACAATAAAGAAATGCAAAGAGGAATTGCTCTAAAAGTCAAGATGGTGCTTATTTTTGGGGGCAAGGGGTAGGTTAATAATGGAGGCAGAACACAGGGAGGGTTCTGAGTTTGCAGGGCTGCTGTACCAAAGCATGGCAGACTAGTTGGCTTAGACAAGCAGAGATTTATTGCTGATAGTTCTGGAGACCAGAAATCCAAATCAAGGTGTTGGCAGGGTCACCAGTGACTGGAAATCTGGCTCTGCTTCAGAATTATTCAGGGGATTCGTGAAAATCCAACTTCCTGGGCCCCACTTGAGAACTGCCAAGTCAAAAGTGTTGGGGGCAAGGCCCACAAATGTGTATTTAAAAAAAATATATCTCCAATGGGCTCTTATATAACTCTTCCTGAGTTGGCATTTGGGAATACTCACTTGCTTCATATGATTGTTTTGGCGCAGAAGACATGGCAGTGGGAAGTGAGGATAACAGAAGCAACGACTTCCCAGTGACCAGAAACATCCTTCTCCAGGACCTCTTCCCAGGCTCATGGACAGTTGCACTTAATCTCCAGTCCTCAACACAAAAGTCCATGTTCCCTTAATCCATTTCTGTGGGTACAGACCTATTGTAGGTGGGACCCTTTGTCTAGGTGATTCCAATTGAGATGTGATCCACCCCATTCAAAGAGGGTCTTAATCCTTTTACTGTAGCACTTTATGAGAGATAAAATTAAGAGATGCCCACGGAGATGCCCCAGAGAAGCTAAGAGACAAGGAGCTCAGAAAGGAAGCCACTGAAGCTAGATGCTTTCTGAAAGCAATGAAACCCAGGAGAGAAGGACCAACCAACACTGACATGTGCCTTCGCATACGAAAGAGGCATCCCAGATGTCAGCAGCCTGTCTTCAGAGAAGGTATCCTCTTGCTGATGCCATAATTTGGACCTTTTCATGGCCTTAGAATTGTAACATGTAAGCTAATAAATCCCCGTTATTAAAAGCCAGTCCATTTCTGGTATATTGCACTTTGGTAGCATTAGCTGATGAAAACACCATCCAAACTTAATGTTGGGTTCTTCTAGTCTCATACATACCAACGTGAAAAATATTTCTGAAACAACTCAGTTACCTCTTCTGGGTATTAGCAATTTAACAGGGGATAAGATCTTAAGGCAAAGACTTTAATCTTCATGGCCATTCAATTATAAGTGTGCAGCGGGGGACAGGGGATGTGGACTTACTTGGGTGATGTTAAAAGTATACCTTACAGATGGCATTCTGTGAACAAAATGTGCCCTTCCTAATACAATGGAACATCAGGTAAAAGGGAAAAAACAGCATATGGGGAAGCTTTTTCTATCAGTTTCCCCAAGATGAACATTTATCCTCATTCTTATTTCATTGAAGGAGATAAGATATGTTAAGTACCCAACCCTGTTCCTAGCACACAGGAAACCCTCAATAGAGAGGGTTCCTTTCTCATTTCCTGTGAATCTCATGAGTACTCAGACAACATAAAGACTTCAAATCTGCTTCAAGAGCAAAATTAACCTGGGATCTAAGTACGCAACATTTCACTAATTGAATTATGTTTTCAAGTCACAGGTGGAAGGTGGCATTAGGTCTGTAACTTTTAAAAGCTATGGAGGATCGCATTGAAGTCAGAATGAGTGGCTCACTTGGCCTTCATTTTAGCATTGTTGGAAAATACTGCAGAGAGTAGCGGTAAAGAGCACAGGTTTGATGGTCAAGTCACGGTGAATTTGAATCTTGATTTGACCCTTTATGGTCTTATTTACTTAACCTCTCTGAGCCTCCATTTCCCTTCCTATAAGATTGGAGTATGGATATCTGTATATATATTGGCATATACAGATGTGAATGCACATATATACATTCATATATAGGTATATATATCCTAAGTTAGAGCTGTTGTATGCAACACAAAATATGATTCAAGAAGAGTACATAGTCCTTGTTTAGTCCTCAGTAAAATTCCTTGTAGCTTTTGTATTGTTGCTGGCTGACTGTGCCCCTAGTATAATCTCTACCACACATGTTCTAGAAGGAACACAGAGACCCTTATCATCTTATTTTGAGCTTCGGGTGATTGGAGTCTGTTAACTAAAATCTGATGGTATCTTTCTTTGTAGTATCATACTTATGTTTAAATTACGTTCTTATAATATTCGTGTGTTTAATTGATTATTGCGTGCATGTGAGCATGTGTGGGTGAATGGGCACGTATGTCACACTAAAGGCTGAGGGGCTTGGATTTACTCAGGCCCCTTGTCCATATGGGGAAACACTGCAGAGACAGTACAACTTCAGCCAGCCTCTTTGGTGATTCTTTCAGCTGCTAAAGTTTCAGAATCATTCAACTATTATGTATTCATTCATTCTACAACTTTATGCATTCATTCATTCTACATTCATTCATTCTACAACTATTTATGGAGTGTCAGCTCTGTCCCCAGTCAAAAGCGTTTAACATTTCAAAGTTAGAGAGGGTCCAAGTTCATGTAGACTAGTCCCTAGTCCTCACCAAATCTTTGGTTTATTGCTCAGGAGATAAAACCTGCTCCTTCTGCCCTGGGGCCAGTGGGGTCTCCTCGGCAGTGGACATGAAACCACAGGGGAACAATGACCATTTCAGTGCAGAGAAACTTTAAAACGTAGTGGGCTGGGCCTTAGGGGAGCCACAGGGCCATGAGAAATGAGGCTGCAAATGGTGGGTAGGGGGCCAACTGTAAATAATGGTCACAACTTAGACAGGTACCCACCGGTGTGTCTGGAACTTTGCTCTACAAATGTTATTTTATTTAATCAGCATAACAGATAGGTATTATTATAACCTGACATTAGCACATCAAGCGTCTACTTTTAATTCCAGCTGGGGCAAAGAAGCTTGGAAAACAGAAGCATTCCCGGCAGGAGGCCATGCTGGGGAGCAGAAAACTGTACCAAGTAAAATGCAGATCCCCAGACTGAAGTGTCAATTATATTTCTAACAATTGCATATGGACTTCATTAGCCAGCTGAATGGTACCTAGTTTAGCATCCCACCAGCTGGAGGGATTTCCAGTAGGAAATGTGAGAAGGAAAAAAACCAAGGACTCTCAGGTTCCCTAGAGCCTTCTGGAATTCCTATAGACCAAGCCAGATAAGGCCAAGATAAACTCCCTCCTCTTCCTCTTGACCCCCACACCCCCCATGCAGTCACCTCAAAAATGAACAAGAGCAGAGCACCTGTAGCTACCTAGAGGGGGCAAGGCTGCTTTATTCGTGTCCCTTTGGGGCTCTGAGGCTGAGCTTCCCTTGGGAATGTTCTGCAGAAGCAAAAAGAATGCATTCAGAACTAGCTCTCTGTGTGAAACATATCTCTTTGACATGAGGGTTCTTTATTATATGCCTCCTATTACATCTTTAGCACAGCTTTGTGTTGGCTTTTCCCATAGGTTAAACATAATGACAGGTAACATAATCCTGAAGGTAACAGAATAATCTTAGAAGACACAGGCTTTATTTAATTCTTGCCAAATGACAGAATATACTGAGACTTTGAACAGGCCTCAGCAGAACTCCAGTGTGTTTTTGTGTCTTACTGAGCTTGGAGCCGAGTCTTCCATTTCTATCCTTTTTTCCACTCCCAGGCAGGATCTGATTTCACACCAATTGGTCTGTAAGAGGATAATGGTATCACGATTCAAGACAGGCAACCATGGAGAATTGTTTTATGTGCTTCTGATACTCAAGAAGTTTCAGCGGCCTGGGCCAGGTCTCAGTTTTCAAGGAGAGTCATTTTGAGGACAGAAGATGGTATGCAGTGAAAAACCTGGGCTCTGTCGTCAGGTTTAAATGGGCCAGAAACACGGATCTGTCTGTTGTTAACTGTGATTTTGGCCAATGTCTGGGCCTCAGTTTCCTAATTAATGAAACGATAATAGGATAAAACATACTCATCTTGTAGATATTCTGCAGGGACAGAAGTAAGGATATTAGTCAAATGATATTCAGACTGGGTGTGAATCTTTTTCACACATTGCCTCAATTTTAGGGTCATGTGAAGATATATATTTGACAGTGTTGCCCAATTAATTCTCCTCCTATGTGGTTGTGTGTGCCACGATGTCTTTGGTAAGACCTGCAGTTCAGGTGTTTGACTTTGGGACAATAAATGCCCTTAACATTTTATGTATCTGGAGATCCAGGTTTTCTACCTAGACTCCATTTATACTTATGCAAAACATTTTCTGAGAGTCTTTTATATACTAAAATCGATATTATTTTAGGTGCTGGAGTTTATTCAAAGAAGAAACACATAGTCCCTTTCCTCAAGGGACTCATAGCTTGCTAGGAAGCCAGGTACTCCAAGAACTGTGATGGAAGTATGGTTAGTGGTGGGTTCTCAAAAAAAGTTCTGGTCCGTTCTGTCAAGGGTGGAGAAGACCCAGGAGAGGCCTCAAAGAATGTGACCCTTGAGTTGAGTCTTGAGGGATGAGCAGGCATTCTAAGGGAAGGAAATCAGTGGCAGTAAATTCCAGACAGAGGGATCTGTTTGAGCAAATGGGTGAAACAGCCTGTACCATTCAGGAAATAGTTCAAAGTCAATGAAGGTTGGGCATAGAGCACAGAGAAGAGACAGATGAGGTTGGAGAGGTGGTTTGGGAGTTATGTCCTGAAAGATTTTATAGGACAAATAAAAGTTGAATATGATCCTGAATATTGTTATAGAACCATGGAAAGTTTGTCTATAAAGAAGCACCATAATTAGATTTGCATTTTAGAAAACCACTCTGGCTACAAGGCAGAGCATGTTGGAGGTAAGTTGTTTTATCTGCGTTGGGATTTATTTACTTGGGCATTGCATTATTTCTTGAATCTGTGGGCTGAAGTTTTCCATCAGTTTTGGAAAGCTCTTAGCTGTTATTTCTTCAAATACTGCCTCTGCTTCATTCTTCCTCTGATATTTTTCTGGGACTTCTATTTTTAATGATGTGTGATATGTTCCTCACAATTTTCTGACACTTCCATTCTTATTTCTTTCCTGGGTTTTGCGTGGCTATTTTGTACTGTCATGTTCAAATTTACACATCTTCTCTTCACCTGTGCCGAATTTAGGAGTCAGCAAACACAGCTGGCAGGTGAAATCCAGCTTGCCACCTGTTTTTGTAAATAGTTTTATTGGAATGGAACTAGGTTCATTCATTTACAGATTGTACATGGCTGCTTTTGCATATCAAAGGTAAAGGTGAATAGTTGCAACAGAGGCTGAATGATCTAAAATGCCTAAACTATTTACTCTCTGGACTTTTACAGAATAAGTTTGCTGACCCCTGGGCTCATCTGTCGTTAAACAGATCTACTAAGTTTTATTTCAGTTATCATTTTTTTTCAGTTACACCATTTCTATTTGATTTTTTTTAACAGTTTCCAGTTCTCTGCTTAAACTTTCCATCTTTTCTTTAAATTTTTGCACATAACAACCAGTTACTTTAAAATATATGTCTGAATAACGCCCATATTTGACTCTCCCATTTGTTTTTATTGTATGTTTTTCTCTCACTTGGTCTGACCATTTGCATCTGGTCTTCTGGCATGTCTGATAACATATTTATGGAGTGGTAGCTTGTTTATGAAATAGTTTGGATATATTTCGAGGCTTTTGTGTGATTACTCTAGATATGTTAACAATTGTTTCTGGCAGGCATCTAATTCAGGGGAAGAACAGTTTAATCCAGTCAGGGTTGAACTGATAGGACACTGTTCTTCAGTTTTCATGAAGGCTGCTATATTTCTTATTTACTCCTACTTCTTCGGAGTTGATCTTTGGGAAATCACAATGAAATCCAGGGATATTTGCCAGAATTCCTCTTCCTTGGTGGGCTCTAAAGTCCAATTCCTATGTCCAGCTCTATCTGCTCAGCTTCTGACCCACTGTTTTCTGCCTTGTTTTCCACCTTTTAGCCAAATACTGTGATAGGACAACTAGTATTCAATATTAAGCCCACATCTTTGCGTTTCCTTTTTTCCCCAAGATATTGGTCCTTCAAGAACTTCTTGGCTAAATAACGCTCTGATGACTTCACCCAGACTTATATTTCTTTGCACTTTTATGGTTGTTTTTGGAAGGTGGACTGATCTATAACTAGCTACTTCGCCATTCTTGGAAGTGAAAATACAGATTATTGTGAATTTGTAGCAAGAAAGCAGAAATGTGAGACCAGTGCAGGAGAAATTTTATTCAGTTGGAAAATAAGAGTGCTTGAATCAAGGCCATAGTAGCGAGTAGTGGGAAGAATATACAGAAAGCAAATAAATATGTGAAAAGATGTTCAACATTATTGGCCATAAAGTAAATGCAAATTGAAGCCACAATGTGATATCACCACACTACTATCAGAATGGCTAAAATTAAAAATAGTGAGAACACCAAATGCTGGAGACAATGTGATGAAACTGGATCACTCACGCATTGCTATAAAATGGTACAGCCATTCTGGAAAAGCAGTTTGGCATTTAATGATAAAACTAAACATGGACTTATAATACAACCCAGCAATTACAGTCCTAGGTACTTGTTCTTAGAATAATGAAAACTTATGCTTATGCAAAAACATGCAAACGAATGCTCATAGCAGCTTCATTTTTAATGTACCTGTCTTCATTTAGCAGACTGCTTTGACAAATACCACACAAAAGGATGGCTTAAACGATAAGAAGTTATTGTCTCGTGGTTTTGGTTAGAATTGATCCTCTTTCTCAATTAAAGCTTTCTATGTTTTAAAATAGTTAGCATTTTCAGACATTTTAGTTACCAGGTTTTTTTGAGAATTAAGAATCTAAAATATCATATATCCTTATAACAAATGAGTGTAAAACCTTTTTGAAATTTAAACTCTCCTACTGTTTTATTTCTCCTCTGTTTCTGCCCAGGTAATCAGTGTATAAAACTTGGTATATGTTTTCCTACAACTTTATTCATGCTCATACAATTATTTAGACACAATTTACCCATAGTTACAAAGTCTTTTTTAGACTCTTCCCAGTACAGTACTTTGTAAACTACTTTTTGTCTTTAGAATGTTAAAAAATTATAGACACATATAATTTTAACTAATTGTAAAGAGAAACACTTGGGCATTGCAGCATTTGGAAAATATGGAGAAACATAAAGTAGAAAAAAATTACCTGTAATCTAATTATTCAGAGATAGCCACAATGTCATGTCTTTTATTACTTTATTTTATTGAAGCAGTTTAAAATTCACAGAAGTTGAAAAAATGATACAGAGAGTTCTCATGTACCCTCCACTGAACTACGCCCCAAGGATAAATTTTCTATAACCATGGCATGTTGTCCAAACTAGACACTGCTTTTGGTACAATACTGTTATCTAAACTTCAGACCTTATTTGGTTTCCCCAATTTCTACACGCACTTTTAATTAATTAATTTATTGATTGATTGATTGATATAATATTTTCTCATATGGGCAGATTCATGTAACTATCATCACAACTGAGATACAGAAACATTTCATCACACAAGAAACTCCCTCATTTTACCCCTTAGTAAATTAGTAAATCCTCATTTTTCTCTGTAGTCACACTGGCTGCCCTGAACTCTAACCTTAGCAACCTGTTCCTATCACTATAATCTTGTCACTTCAAGAATGTATTAAACACAATTGTATAAAATGTATCCTCTTGAGATTGCGATTTTGCACTCTGCATAATGCCTTTAGGATCCATCCAAGTTATTGTGCATATCAATAATCCATATTATTTTACTGCTGAGTTTTATTCCATTATATGGTGCTCCTACAGTTTATCTACTCACCCACATAAGATCAGTTGGGTTGTTTCCAGTTTAAGGCTGTTATTAACAAAGCTTTTCTCAACATCCATATACAGGGTGTTGTACGAACATGCATTTTATTTCTCTAAGATAATACCCAGAGATGTGGTTGCCATGTTGTATGGTTGGTTCGTGTTTAACTTTATAAGAAAGTGCTTTATACTTTTCTAAAGTGGCAGTGCCATTTTACATTCTCACCAGTAATGTGTGACTCATTTCTCTTTAATATATATTCCTTATACTTATTTGGTGCTTTCATATAATTTTATATCATTCTTGAATATTCTTTGAAAACATGATTAATGTCTGCACACTATTCCATTGTATGGCTATACCATAATATATTTTATCAAGCCACATATTGCTAGACATATACTTTAAAAGTTTCTCTTAGGAAGACTATCATTATGACAATAATATCTATACTTGCCAGGAAATCAGAAACCACTCTCAGTATTTTGGAGAGAATTTAGTGCAAGGAATTTGTTATACACTTGATGGAAGAGCTGAGAAGCCAGACAGGGGCAGTCAGCAAACCATTGCTTAGAGATAACAGGAAGATGCTACTAACCTTAAAGTTGGAGGGACAATGGAAGGAGGTAGAAGCTACAATTTTCTAGTGAGAGTTAGAGCTGCTTGGAAAGAGCTGGGGTCACGGGAAGGGGCTGTCTGGTGATAGCTGAAACATGGAAGAGACAGAGCTGTTTCACAAGAAACAGACAGAGAGAATTGAGTATACTCTATGTTCCCCTTTCCTCAACTCTCCTGAAGATAATCTCCCAGTGCCTTCTGTGGCTAAAAATACTCAGAAGCTTGAGGACAAGGGAGTCTGGGAAATAGAGTTTGCTGTGATACACAGCAGAATGGCAAAGGCTTTTGAAGGCCACAACATCCTTGCACCATTATTTCCTTAGGATACATTCTTAGAAATAAAACAATGAAATTATCAGATCAAAGGATAAAACATTTTAAGAGCTTTGCTATATATTTGACACAGAGAACTAAAGTGTCATCTAGAGAATTTGAACAATTTACACACATACTTGATAGTCCCCAGCAATGAAATTGCCATTTGAAACCTATTCCTCAATTTCATATGAAAAAAATGGTATCTTATTATTTTTCTCTGCATCTCTCTATTTTTTTTAGTTAAAAAAGATTTGAACATTTTAATATGCTTTTTTTTTTCCTCAAGATTTTATCCCTTCTCATGAAAATTGACTGTTGGCTTTCTCTCTCTTTTTCCTTTATGTGTATTTATGCATTTTAAAAACAGGTTTATTGAGGTGTTACTGATATACAATAAGCTGCATATATTTAAAATGTAAAATTTTATAACTGTTGGTGTACGTGTATAGCCATGGCATCATCATCACTATGAAGATAACGAACAAGTCTATCACTGTCAAAAGTTTCCTCACTCCCCGCTTCCTACCTCTGTCTACTGACCCAACCATCCTGGTCCCAAACAATCACTTATCTGTTTTCTGTCACTCTAGATCCATTTGCATCTTCTAGAATTTTAATATCAAAGTGAATCATACTCTCTGCTCTCTTTTGTTGTCTGGCTTCTTTCACTCAGCATAGCTATTTCGAGATCTATCCATGCTATTGTGTGTATGTATACACCAGCATTTGTTTATCCATTCACCTGTTGATGATGCCTGGGCTATGCTTTAGGTGGCTAGGGTTGCTGAAATGCAGATAACATAAAATGGGTTGGCTTTTGCAATGAGGATTTATTAACTTACAAGCTTACAGTTCTGAGGCTATGAAAATGTCCAAATCTATGTATCACCAAGATGATACCTTCTTCCTGAGAAAGAGCGGCTGGTAATCCATGACTCCTCTGTGACATGGCAAGGTGCATGGTGGCATCTGCTGACTTCTCCCTTTTCTTCCCAGGTTCATTGCTTCCAGCTTCTGTGGCTTCCTTTCTGCTTCTGTGGCTTTGTGTCCTTCTCTCTGTCTTTCATCCTTTTATAAAGGACTCCAATATAAGGATTAAAACCCATCTGGGGCATGCCTCAACTCTAATAACCTTATCAAAATGTCTCATCCTTGCACAACTATGTGATGATACTGTAAGCCATGGATTGTATATTTTGGATGGTTTGTATGGTGTGTGAATATAACTCAATAAAGTGGCAAAAAAAGGTCCCACCCATGATACATCTACACCTACAAGAATGGTCTCGTTTATTTATTTTTTTTTGCATAGGCAGGCATCAGGAATTGAACCCTGGTCTCTATCATGGCACTGCCCAAGAATAGATTAGTTTTAAGAACATGATCTTCTGGGGTACATAACAGCTTCAAATTACCACAAGCTATTTCCAGTTTGGGGCTACTATGAATAGAGCTGCAATGACCATTCATGTGAAAGTCTTTGTATGGACAATTATTTTTTTTTTATTTCTCTTGGGTAAATAACTAGGGTAGAGTAGTGTATTAGTTTGTTAAGCTGCCAGAATGCAATATACCAGAAATGGAATGGTTTGAATAAAGGAAATTTAGTAAGTTACAAGTTTACAGTTCTAAAACCAAGAAAATGTCCAAATTAAGGCACCAACCAAAGGTTACCTTTACTCACGAAAGGCTGATGTCATCTGGAATACCTCTGTCAGCTGGGAAGGCACTTGGCTGGTATCTGTTGGTCCCTTGCTCCCAGCCTCCATTGCTTTCAGCCTCTGTTCCTGTGGGTGTTCCCTGTTTTGCTTCTTTGGGGCTGGCTTTCATCTCCCAGCTTCCCTTGGATCTCTCCAGGTTCTGACTTGCTTAGCATCTCATGAGAAGGCACATGGCGAAGTCTGTTAGGCTCTCTGCTCATGTGTAGGCATTTCCTCTGTTGGCACTCCAAACATCACCAAATATCCATGTCTCTGTGAGCTCTGAAGCAAATGTTCTCCAAGAGTCTGCATTAGCTCTGAGGTTTCTCCAAAATATTTCCTCTTTTAAAGGTCTCTAGTAAACTAATCAAGACCTACCCTAAATGAGAGGAGTCACATCTCCATCTAACCAAAAGGCTACACCCACAACTGGAAGCCCTACATCTCTGTGGAGATAATCTAGTCAAAAGGGCTTCCACCCTACAGTATTGAATCAGGATTAAAGGACATGGCTTTTCTGGGGTACACAACACTTTCAAACTGGCACAAGTGGTAAGTGCACATTTAACTTTGAAGGGACTGCCAAACTTGCTGTTCCAACAAGGCTGTAGCATTCTGTATTCTCTGCAGTACTTGGGAGTTACAGTTGCTTTCCATTCTGAACAACATTTGTGTTTTAGTTAGGATTCTCTAGAGAAACAGAATCAACAGGAAATATTTGTAAATATAAAATTTGTAAAAGTCTCTCACATAATCATGGGAACATAGAATCCAAAATCTGGACAGGCTGTGAAGCTAACGATTCCAATGGAGGGTCTGGACAACTCCACAGGAGAGGCTTGCCAGCTGAAGCAGGAAGAGAGCCTGTCACTTCTGAATCCTCCTTAAAAGGGTTCCAGTGATTGGATTAAGCATCACTCATTGCAGAAGACACTCCCCTTGGCTGATTACAAATGGAATCAGCTGTGGATGCAGCCAACGTGATCATGATTTAATCTATGAAATGTCCTCATAGCAACAACAGGCCAGCACTTGCCCAACCAGACAACAGGTACCACCACTTGGCCTAGCTGACACATGAACCTGACTGTGACAATTTGATATAGCTGCCTTTTCTATTTTAGCCATTCTAATATGTTTTTAATGGTATCTCATTATGTTTTAGATTTGCATTTCCTTATTTATTAAGGATGTTGAGCACATTTTCAGGAGTTTATCTGCTATCTGTATATCTTCTTTAGTTAAGGATCTGTTTAAATCTTTTGTCCATCTTTATTGGGCTGTTTGCTTTCTTATTATTGAGTTTTGAGGGTTCTTTTTTTTTTTTTTTTAAATATTTGTACTGTTAACCTTAACAAACATACATACAAACTTTCTTGACATACAAACGTTCTATACATAGTGTACAATCAGTGGCTCACAGTATTATGACATAGTTGTGTATTCATCACCATGATAATTTTTTTTAACATTTGCATTTCTCTAGCAAAAGAAATAAAAAAGATAAAAGAAAAAAGAACTCATACATACTATATCTCTTACCCCTCTCTCTCATTGACCACTATATCTCCATCTACTCAATTTATTTTAACTTTTGTTCCCCCATTATTTGTTTATTTTTTATCCATATTCTTTACTCATCTGGACATACTGTTGATAAAGGAAGCATCAGACACAAGGTTTTCACATCACGCAGTCACATTGTAAAATCTATATCATTATACAATCATCTTCAAGAAACAAAGCTACTGAAACACAGCTCTACAGTTTCAGGTACTTTCCTCTAGCACTCTAATCACCACAAACTAAAAAAGGGATATCTGTATGATGCATAAGAATAACCTCTCAACTCTGAAATCTCTCATCCACTGACACTTTATTTGGTCTCATTTCTCTCTTTCTCTTTTTGTTTGAGAAAATTTTCTCCATGTTGAGGGTTCTTTTTATGTTCTAAATATAAATCCATTATGGATATGTGATTTGCAAAAACTTATCACAATTTGTGGCTCATCTTTTAACGGTGATTTTCAAGGTACGAAAATTTAAAATTTTGATGAAGCTCAATTTGTCAATTTACTCTTTGTGTGTGGGGGGGGCGGAGGGGGCAGGCTCTGGGAATCGAACCCGGGTCTCTGGCATGGCAGGTGAGAATTCTTCCACTGAGCCACTGTTGCCCACCCCAATTTACTCTTTTATAGCTTATGCTTTTAATTTCTTATTAAGAAATCATTGCCTAAAGCAAGGTCACAGGTATTTTCTTCTAGGTTTTCTTGTAGATTTTCATAGTTTTACCTCTATGATCCATTAAAAAAATTTTAAATAGTATGGTATTTTTCATAGATATGTCTTATATACAGTTTTTCCTTGTAAGCATCTCAATTTCCTTATTGCTTTGAAAATGATATTTACGTAGCTCCCATTTGATTATTTCACCCTGAGTCATGAGACTAAATATTTTATCAGATTTTCTAGGCTGGCACCCTAATGTAAATTCACCTCAATCCCATCCCACAGAGAATTCCTCAGTACCCCCTGCACCCAGGAAGCCATAAAACTGTGTGCTTTCTTCTTCAGTAGAAACCATTTCCAATCCCTTCATGGCTCCTCAACACAATGATATTTGTTTGTTTGTTTCTTTTAAGTTAAAAAGCCAACTATCATAATATTACAATGTGGGGCTCTTTCAGTTTCTTCTAAGCTTATTTATGCAGGCCCCTTTGACAGGTACAGCTACCAACTCTAAGCCAAAGAGAAGTTCTGTAATCCCCAACAACAAGCTCCTAGGCCCTGTTAAACTTCATTTTTTCATCACAATAATATCCAAACTCAGAATTTAGAGTATTTGGCAACAGCAACAAATTCTTCATGGATCCCTCATTTTCATTTAAGAACTTTTGCAAATCAAGATTCAGAGATAGCCATAAGGAACATCTCTTTGTCCCCAATGTAAATTTTAAAATGTAGCCTTCTGAGCAACCGTGGCTTTTGATTTATGCCATGTGTTTAGAAAGCAAAGCATTTAGGCATTGGCCCAAATGTGAAGTGGGAATAGTCATGTAAGGCAGATGCTTACCATCTCTAAATAAATGCACCATAGGACTCCATGGATACTCCAGCTGCTGGTTTGCTATAGTTTTAGAGAGAAGACAATCTCTTACGATAAAACCCCTTCTGCCTTTGCACACAAACAAACAAAAACCAAAACAGTTGGGGGTAAAAAAAGTTAGATGTTTCCTTTCAGAGACATAATCTGATATTGACTTGTTTGGAGAGACATAGGGTCCAAGCTCTTATTCCATTTGCCAAAGAAATTAAGCAGCATTTACTAAATAAATGAATGGCTATAGGAATATATGATGTGTATAAATAAATTAACTCTGCAAAAGATGTATTCATAATACATGTCAGCTACTTTTCCTAAATGCTTGAGATACACCAGACAGACTCATTGACTTCATGTAAGTTCGAGTCTAGAGGAGAAAGGCAGATATTATCCAAATAGCATACAGATACATATATAATTAAAATGGAGATAAATGTTTTGATGGAAAAGCACAGGATATTATGAAAGGATTTGCATCTGGGGCTGTGTTAATTTGAAAAGATCATGCACCCTAGAAAAGTCATGTTTTAATCCTGATCCATCCTGCGGAGGCAACCATTTTTTTTTTCTTTTTTTTTGCATGGGCAGGCACTGGCAATTGAACCCTGGTGTCCGGTATGGCAGGTGAGAACTCTGCCACTGAGCCATGGTGGCCCACCCCAGCCATTTCTTTTAAACCCTATTCAGTACTGTAGTTTGGAAACTTGATCCGATTATCTCCACAGAGATGTGATTTACTCAACTGTGAGTATTAACCTTTGATTAGACCTGACTTCACCCATCCCAGGTGGGTCTTAATTAGTTTGCTGGAATCCTTTAAAAGAGGAAGCATTTTGGAGAGAGCTTCAGAGCCATGAGAACCACAAGAGCTCAGGCAGCCAGAGACCTCGAAGGGGGAAAAAGCTCCCAGGAGAGCTTCATGAAACAAGAAGCCTGGAGAGAAAGCTAGCAGACGTCACCATGTGCACCATGTGCCCTTCCAGTTGAAAAACCCTGAACGTCATCAGCCTTCTTGAACCAAGGTATCTTTCCCTGGAACCCTTAGATTGGCCTATAGCCTTTCTTTAATTGGGACATTTTCATTGGCCTTAGAACTGTAAACTTGCAACTTTAAAAATTCTGCCTTTTAAAATCTGTTCTGTTTCTTGTATATCACATTCCAGCAGCTAGCAAACTAGAACAGGGGCCTACAATAGTCTGAGCATCAGAGAAGTTTCCTTTAAGAAAATGAAAGATGAATTGAAACCTGAATTTCAATTGACTGAGTGAAGAGATGAGGGAAGTGCATTCCAGACAGAGAAAAGGCCCTGGCCTAGGCCCTTCTCCCTCTTAGTGCCTGAGGGAAAGCCACAGTAGCTGGGGTTGGAGGCATGAAAAGAAATGCAGTAGGAATACTACATAGGAGGTGGACCACGGGGTGCCCCCCCAATCTTGGAGTTCTATTTTACTTTATTTTTTAAAGTATTTCTTATTGTGAAATATAACATATATACAGAAAAGTGATAAGCTCAAATAAAGTTTAACAAGTATGGGTTACAATTCTAAAGTTTCAGGTATTTCCTTGTTTTGCTGTTCTAATACACTAGAAACAAACAAGAAACATCTATATAATTCTTCCATAGTCATATCCTTTGTTTAATCCTAACTTGTCTGTTACAATTCCTCCCTCTCATTTGATCCTTCTCTCAATCTTCAGGGATATTTGGCAATGACCATTCTAGCTTTATGTTGCAAAGGGGTGTCAACATTATGGGGTAGGGGAAAGCAACTGATGGATGTTCTGGGAAAGATTGGTATCTAAGTTTTAGGACTTATCTGGTGTAGGAACAATCTGGAGGTCCTAAGTTTCTGGAAAATAAAATGAGTGAAGCTATTATAGGGTCTCCGATAGAGTCCTGGGTTTTCTTTAGGGTGTTCCACTGAGCGCTTTGTAGACCATTTCAAGGTGTTTTGGCTTTATCCCCAAAAGTTTAGAAAACTCACTAATGGGTTTTAAGGAGATTGTGTTGGTGATTGACCAGATTTGTATTTCCAAAAGATTGCTCTGGCTGCAGCGTAGAAAGCCACTTAGAATGGATCTTAATGAAAGTAAGAAGACCCAAAGCAGGTTTTGGCAGGAGTCCCTGTGACACATGATGGCTAAGGTAGTGGCTTGGACATATGTGGAAGGCTTGCTGGGTGGAGCAGGAAGGACTGGAGGTGGCCTGGGTGTTTAGCTTGATTGACTGCATGGATGGTGACAGCTTTCGTGGAGCCTTCTGGGAAGACTCTGAAGAAGGCCAGCTTTGGAGTTAAGCTTAGTTTCAGACATGTTGCGTTTGTGCCTTTTAAACATTCTGAATAAAGATAAATAAGTAGTCAGAGAGGTATGCATGGTTCTGAGGCTCAGAAGAAAAGCCTGTTTAGGAATGAAAAACTGGGCATCATCTCCTATAGATGATAGCACATGCTGTGGGTGGGTATGTGTGCTTTTGAATTCATATTGAATTCAAATAAACCTTGAAGACATTGTGTAGAGTGAAATAAGCCAGGCATTAAAAGACAAATATTGTATAATCTAACTGATATGAAATACTGAGAAGAAAAAAATTTTATAGAGACACATGATAGATAGCAGATTACCAGGTGCTGGGATGGAGGGAGGGTGGGTAGAGAGGGAGTTATTGCTTAATGGTGCAGAGTTTCTGACAGAGGTGATTAAAAAGTTTGGGCAATGGATATTAGTGATGGAAGCACAATATTGTGATGTAATTAACACTACTGAATTGCACACTTGAAAGTTATTAAAATGGGAAAATTTGAGTGGCATATAAATTATTTCAATAAATATTTTTTTGACTAGGTTTAAAACCAAACCAGGAGGACTCCAAAATTTAATGTCTTGGGTGTTAGAATCTAAATTAGCAGAGAGACGCCCGTGTCTGGAAAGAAAAGAGAATTATCAGGAGAATGTGGTATCATGAAAGTCAAATGCTTTTCAAGAAGGGAGTGGTTAATATTGTTAAATATTGCTGAGGTGTCAAGCAGTATGGAGGCTGGAAAATAACTATTAAGTTTAAAATATTTTGTTGATTGTTAAAATAGATGGATTTCTCTTCTCTGATCTTTTTTTATGTTGAGTCTTCCATTTTTCTTTCCTTTAACCTATGTCTTTGTGTATATGGGTTTTGTTGTTGTTTTAATCTTCCCTAGTGTTTTGGAAAGGATATATCTTATATACAGTGTTATAAATTAAAAAAAAGAATCACTGTCTAATCTATATTTTCCTGATTGTCAGTCCAGCAATGATAGGTATTTTTAAGTTCCCTCATAAAAGATGAGAAACTAAGCAATATATATGTTTTCTTTCCACTGTCCTTATAGATTACATTTTTTAAAAAAAGTTTACATCATCTAGGATTATTTATTACATTACACATTTTTTCTTGGGAGAATCATTTTTGACGATTTGCATTCACTTTTGTATATTTACAACAAATAAACCCCACTATGTGCATGCTTATTTTTGTTTTTACATCCTTTGACAGCCATAACTGTATCACCCTTAACTTCCAAAGTTCCTTCATTTCTTGATTAGAGCACATTTTTAGTTACATTTTAAATAGAAACATTTAAATTTTCAGATCATAACATCATTGCCAAAATAAAATCTGAATCCTGCAGAATTATAGGTAATGGAAAATGAAATATATTCACATCCACAGTCAAGAAAGAATCACATATTAAAAAAATCCTTGATTTCCTTTTCCTTTAAAAATACATGGATGCCTCTACTTCAGCCTGTGGCAATCTGTGACTCTTTTTAATCAGAAAATCCATGTCTTATAACTGTAAACTTCTAACCACATAAACTTGTAACTGTTCAATCCTAGAATATCATACCTTGATCATTTCTTCCCCTCCATCTTTATTCTCTCTCTTTCCAACTCCTCCTGCTGATGTCTGAGTTTGCTAGAGTTGCTATTACAAAGTACCAAATTACCAGTTGGCTTAAACAAAAATATTTATTATTTCATGATTCTAGAGGTTAGAAGTCTGAAGCCAAGGTGAACTCACTGCCCTCCCTCCTATGTGGGTCATAACTCCCAAGGGTGTAAATCTCCCTGGCAACATGGACAGAACTCCTGGGATAAGCCAGGACCCGGCATCAAGGGATTGAGAATATCTTCTTGACCAAAAAGAGGAAGAGAAAAATGAGACAAAATAAAATTTCAGTGGCTGAGAGATTTCAAACAGACTTGAGAAGTTACCCTGGGGGTTATTCTTATGCATTATATAGATATCCCTTTTTAGATTACGGTATATTGGAGTGGCTAGAGGGAAATACCTGAAACTGTAGAGTTGTGTTCCAGTAGCCTTGATTCTTGAAAAATATAATGTTTACAATGTGACTGTGTGATTGTGAAAACCTTGTGTCTGATGCTCCTTTTATCCAGGGTATGGACAGATGAGTTAAAAAAAATAAATTTAAAAAGTAAGTAAATAATGGGGGGGATAAAGAGTAAAAAATTGAGTTGATTGAAATAATAGTGATCAATGAGAGGGAGGGGTAAGGGGTATGGGATGTATGAGTTTTTCCTTTTTATTTCTTTTTTTGGAGTGATATCAAGTTCTAAAAATTGATTATGGTGATAAACACACAACTGTGTGATGAAATTCTGAGCCATTGATTGTATGCCATGTATGAATGTATATGTGAAGATTTCTCAATTAAAATATCTACTAAAAAAACACTTTGAAATGGCCAAAAAAAAAAAGGCAGCAGCGCCATACTTCCTCTTAAAGAGGAGACTCTGTTAGATGCTTCTCCCTTGGCTTCTGGAGGATGGCTGGTAGTCCATGATGTTCCTTGGCA
Organism: Myrmecophaga tridactyla; assembly: GCA_004026745.1. NCBI lineage: Eukaryota > Metazoa > Chordata > Mammalia > Pilosa > Myrmecophagidae > Myrmecophaga > Myrmecophaga tridactyla. Next base: position 48,845 of record PVIY010009957.1, on the reverse strand, counting down.
TGTGGCAGCGTGACTCAATCTCTGCCTCTGTCACATGGTCGTCCTTCTCTCTGACCATCCTACTGTGTTCGTATTTCCTCTGCTTAGAAGGATGTCAGTCGTATTGGATTAGAACCCACCTTAAACTAGTTTGGTCTCATCTCAACTAATAACATCATCAAAGATCCTATTTTCAATTAAATTCACATTCGCCAGATGGGGTTTAGGACGTGAACAAGTCTTGGTGGGAGGCACAATCCAATCCATAACAGCTGATGACCAAATAAACTTCCATCTTCAATTTAGGTCAGGTAACAACAAGCCAATGCCCATTTCCTCTCTTTCTTGATGCATTGTTTACTGCAAAATTCCATCTCCAAATGGATGCAGGCATTGGGGTGGGATTAACTTGGCAATCAGCTATGCAGCTGTTCCCCAGAGTAATTCCCACGTGATAGAGGGAGAACCCCTCAGTCTTCTGATGGGTATAGTCCTGGTTTTCTGAGTTATTCACAGGAAATTAGGAATGTAGGATCTTCCTGTCTGTTTGCAGGAGTTTTCTGTTTTGTTTGGCAAAGCCAGGATATGTGCTTCTCAATCCAGTTCCATTTGCTTTATAGTTAAGGGAGAATCCTCCAAATTTCAGGCATTATGTTGTCTATACATTACATTTTTAGTGGGGTTGCAAATTCCTATATTTCTGAATTTTCACAGCTATTTTGGTGCCCTGCCATAGGGATACTATTTTAAATTAGGAAATGCCATCAAGAAATGTTTGTGAGCACCAATAATAAAAGGGACACATTATTAAGCTCTTTGATCTAAGACAAAAATCTAAAAAGTTGGAGGGGGAAGAAAGATATAAAACTCTTGGTTTTATTTTAGAATATTACTTTAAGTTTTATGGTAACTTTTTTCCTTGTCTTTGAATTACTACCGACAAATAACATTAAATCCGGGCAAACTAGCCTATAAGCCTATTCCATCAGTATCAGAGCTTTTTGCTCTCACGACTATCCTGCTGGAATCAATAAACTGTTGATTAAAAACCTTGTTACTTAATACATTTATTAAGCTTGATCTGTTTTTTAGAAACCCAGTCACTTTCATGTTGCTAGCTGCAGGGATAGAGACAAAAGCTGTGGCTAATTATTAACAACTTTACAAAGCTGATATCGAATTTCTAATGTATCCCAAATGCCCCCTTTCTCTGATTAGTTCGTTCCTGTGTCCTGTTAGCTGGCACATTTCTAGCTTGGGAAATAAATGTTTAAGCTCGTAAGGTTTCAGGAAAACTTGAAACAGCATCAGATTCTCTGGTCATTTTGAAAAAGTTCTCATGCCAATGCAACATCTGGACAAAGGGGCACCGTGGCTGGCTAGTTAGTGACCTAGGGTATTCTTCCATTCCACCTGCTTCAGAAAGGCTAACGCCTAGCTGCTGAGCAAAAAGCAAAATGGGGATCAGAAAGGTCTGCAAAACAGGACAAACTGGTCTAGATGTATTCGACTCTCAGATCTCCATTTCTTTCCACAAATTTTCTCGGGAGCCCCACAATTTTATTTCCAACGGCCAAATATCCAACTATTTCCTAAGTTGCAGAGGACAAAAGCTACCTGCGAGATTGGATTGAAAGTTGGGGGTCAGCGACTGAAATTTTGAACTGAAAACCAGTCCTTAACTGTCCCTGGGGTTGTGTCGTGGGAGCGCAGGTGACATAATTAAGGCATCCAAATAGGCTGGCGTTTATTGGTGAAGGCTCTGGCTTCTGCGTAACTCACCCTGTATGTCATAAAGGTTCATACTCAGAAACAGCATGCTGAAATCATCAGCCTTCAGACGCGAGTCTCCCTGGTAGGACGAGGTCTAAGGGCAGGACAAAAACATCATTTTCCCCTGAAATCTGCCTATCTCATTAGCCTTTTCATGGGCAATATAACTTCTCCTTCCCTCCAAATATTCAGGGCTCCCAAGGCTATCACAGCTAAGCATGCCATTTCCATTATTGTTATGAATTACGTGCCAAGCCCCAGGACATTCCCATCCCGAGGTACAGATATTTGCAGAAGATGAACTATTATATGACAGCACAAGGAAAAATGAACATTAGGAAGTAAAACTAACAGAGTTTTATAAACCATTAATCCATCTAGCATGTGTAATATGGGTAATTCCCATCAAGAGGAGTCATTCACATGGCTTTTTCTTGAACTAACACACACACTCTCTCTCACACACACACTCACACATTACTGGTATTCAAATAAGCAGGACCATTAGTTTAATAATCTAATTTTTATAAATGGTTTTAGTTGGACTTTTTCTAATTTTTCTTCTTTTTCCAAATGAATTTGAGCAGAATATTTACTTTTTTTGTCTTCTTCCCTTTAGGATCTGAAATGCAAGTAGAGTTGAAAGTTGGCTCCATTGATTATATAACAAAGATATTGTCATATTTGCTATCATTTGTATATCTCTATATACAGAATACCTCTGAGTTATTTGATTAAAATTTGATTATGCCATCACCAGGTAACTGGTGCTTCTCTCAAGGTCCTGAAAATAAATCGCAAATTGTGGTTAAATAACCAAATCAGTACCATGATTTTACACTCAATATTGAGTATAATAAGATTAGTTGTATTGTTTACACAACTAATATTGTCTCTTTACACTCTATCACCAGTCACTATATTGAAAGTATTTTATATAAATATAGATAGCTATAAATCAAGCTAACATATGCATAAAGTCAATTTCCTTCCTAACTAAAACTGAACTTTCACTGGAACTAATTTTCTTTCCTCCTATGTGATTTCAAGAAAAGAAACCCTATTCTTTGACAAAGACAGAGTATTTGTTGTTAGCAACCTGTCATGTAAACAATTCTAAAGGATCCTTCAAGCTGAAAGGAAACAACACCAGATGGTTAACTCAAATCCATATGAAAAAAAAAACAAAGAACACTGTAAATGGTAAGAAGTAGGTTAATACAAATATGTTATGAATATATATATTTTTCTCTTAAGTTCCTTAAAAGATTTGATTCCATAAAATAATTATGGGAATGTGTTGTTGTGTTTATAATATATATAGACGCAATATATATGATAACAAGAACACAAAGGAGTGGCAAGGAAATGGACTAAACTGGGACAAAGTTTCTATATTTTACCTGAATTAAGGTAATATTAATTTAAAGTAGATGGTGACAAATTAAGATTATATTGTAATTCCCTATAGCAACTACTAAGAAAATCAAAACATACATATATACATATGTATATATCGTTTTAAAAATACAAAAGAATTAAAATGGTAGACTAAAAAGGAACTATCTAATATAAAAGAAGGCAGTGAAAAAGGAGCATGGAACCAAAACACATGAGATATATGGCAACTGGAACAACTAAATGACATATACGAATTTAACCATATCAATAATTACATTAAGATGTCAAAGAACTAACCAATCCAATCAAAAGATAGAGATTGTCAGACTTGATTTTTTTTTTAAAGTAAGATCAGGCTATGTGCTTTCTATAAGGACTTCAGATTCAAAGACACAAATATGTTGAAAGTAAAAGGATTGAAAAAAGATATACCATGCAAATAACAATTGTAAGAAATATTAAATAGCTGTATTAATGTCAGACAAAATACATGACTAAAAATATGACTAGAGGCAAACAAAGACGTATCACATGATGGCTAAAAAGATAAATTCATCAGAAAGACATAACAATTACAAATATATATACAACTAAAACAGAGCCCCAAAATACATGAAGCAAAGATGGACAGAATTTAAAGTAGGAATAAGCAATTCACCATAATAGTGGCGACTTCAATACCCAAATCTTAATAATTGTCAGAACAACTAGAGAGGAAATCAGAAAGGATGCATGAGATTTGAAAGAACTAATTAACTAACTTGACCTAACAGACATCTTATAGAGCATGCCACCCCATGATAGCGTAATATATATTTATCTCAGGTGCTCATGGGATGTTCTCTAGGATAGGGCATATGCTAGGCAGTTAAACAACCATCAACAAATTTAAAAAGATTGAAATAATAAAAAGTATGCTCTCTGAACACAATAGGGTTAAAAATAATGGAAAATGATGGGAAAAGACCTTGGAAATCCTAAATTAAACAGCATATTTCTAAGTAATTCATGGATAAAGAAGAATTCACAATGAAAACTAGAAAATATTTTTGAACTAAATGAAAAATGAAAGTTTAACATATCAAAATTTACTTGATGTAGCTAAAGCAATGCTTAGAGGGAAATTTAAAACTATAAATGTTTACATTGGGAGAGAAGATAGTTTTCAAATCAATATCTTAGCCTTACATCTTAATAAATTAGTAAAAAGAAACACAAACTAAGCCCAAAGTAGGTAGAAGGAAATGAATACTAAAGATTAGAGTCCATTGAAATAGAAAACAGAAAACCAACAGAGAAAAACCAGTGAAAATACAACTTGTTCTTTGAAAAGAGCAAAAAAATTGAGAAACCTTTAGCTTTGATTGACCAGAAAAATAGAGAAAAGACCTAAATGAACAAAATTAGAAATGAAAGAGCAGACATCACTAGCAATCTAAGAGAAAAAAAAAGGACTACAAGGGAATGCTATAGCCGTGTTTATGACAACCAATTGCATTATTTAGATAAAATGAAAAATTCTTAGAAACACTCAAATTAACAAAATTGACTCAAAAAGAATGTATAACAAGTAAAGAAATTGAATTAAAAATTAAATCCTACAAAGAAAAGGCAGGCCCAGACTGCTTTGCTGATTAATTCTATTGGATATTTAAAGAAGAAATAATACCAATTTTCACAAACTCTTTCAGGCAAATACAGGAGGAGGGAACACTTCTCACTCATCTCAAGATCAAAAATTAATCTGAGGTTGGTTGCACCAGTGGCTCACTGACAGAGTTCCTGCCTGCTGGGTTGGAGACCTGAGTTCGATTCCTGTAGCCTGCGCATGCCAAACACAAAAACTCACAAACAAAAAACATCGTAAGAAAGAAAGCTGTAGTATACTATCCCTTATGAGTACAGACACAAAAATCCTTGGTATTAGTAAATTAAATCCAGCAACATATACCAGGGATTATACACCAGGACCAAGTGGGACCAAGGAACCACACTGGGAATGAGTCTACTCCCTGACAAGCTGGAGAGAGGTGGGGGGAGGGGCCAGCCAGAGGACACCATGAGCTCCTACCATTTTTTTTTTTTTTTAACATGGGCAGGCACCGGGAATCGAACCTGGGTCCTCTGGCATGGCAGACAAGCATTCTTGCCTGCTGAGCCACCGTGGCCTGCCCTCCTACCATTTTTAAGTGGCCTTTTCCTTCTTTCAGCATTCACTCTGCCATGTTGATTGAGGAGGGGCCAGTTCAATTTATTTTTGACACATGTCCCAAGATTATTCAGTGAGCAAAGAATAGACTTTTCAACAAATGGACCTGGGACAATTGGATATCCATATGCAAAAGTATGAATTTAGACCCTTTCCTATTAACAAAAAATTCCTCAAAATGGATCATATTGGTAAATTTAAGAGCTAAACTATAAGACTTGCAGAATAAGAATAAAATCTTGGGTTAGACAAATAGTTCTTAAGTATGACACCAAAAGCATGATTCATGAAAGACGAAAATGATTGGGCTTCATCAAAATAAAAAAGGATTATACTTCGGGTGGGCCATAGTGGCCATGGACCTGGGTTCGATTCCTGGTGCCTGCCCATGCAAAAAAAAAAAAAAAAAGATTATGTTTCAAAAAATACCATTAAGAAAATGTAATGATAAGCCACAAACTGGAAATAATATATACAATGATCTGTTTATAAGGATTTGTATCCAGAATACATAAAGAATTCTTAGAACGCAAAAAGAAGATAAACAACTCAATTAAAAGAATGGGCAAAAGACTTGAATAGGCATTTCGCCAAAGAAGATATATGAATGGCTAATAAGCACATGAAAAAATACTCAGCATCATTAGTCATTCATGAAATGCAAATTAAAATCATAAAGATATTGTTCAGCCCACTAGAATGGCTATAATAAAAAAGAAAGAAAATAAGTATTGGTAAAAATGTGAAGGAACTGAAATTCTCAGACATTGCTGGTGGGAAAGTGAAGTGAAACAACCACTTTGGAAAACAGTTTGACAGGTTCTTAAAAAGTTAAACATTAGCTTACTTACAGTACGTCAATTCCTTGGTATCTATCCAAGAGAAATTAAAACTCACAGAAACGATTCCTGGAGCTGCCCATGTGAAAAACAAACAAACAAGCCAAACCTCACAGGAAGACTTGTATGTGAATATCATAATATCATTATACATTATAGCAGCAAACTGGAAATTTTCATATGTCCATCAGTAGTGAATAGATACATAAAATGTGACATATCCTTCCAATGGTGTACCACTTAGCAATAAAAATGAACAAACAATTGATATATGATACAGTATGGATAAGCCTCTGACATGTTATGCTCAGTGAAAGAAATGTATGATTTCATTTATGTGAATTATCTAGAAAAGACAAATCTGTAGAGACAGTATGGTGATCAGTGATGCTTGGGCCTAGGGATGGGAATTACCATGAGGGAACTTGTTGGGGTAATGGAAATATTTAAAAACTAGATTGTGGCCTTCATTGGGGAGACCCAGGTTTGATTCCTGGACCATGCACCCAAAAAGAAAAAAAAAAAACCAAAAAACACTAGATTGTGGTAATGGTTGCACAGTTCTACAAATTTACTAAAAATCACTGGATTGAGCACTTGAAATTTACAATGGTATGTAAATCATGTCTTAAAAACTGTAAAGGAAAAAACAACAACCCAGCAATGAGTAGGGTCTGGGGATGTGCAGATGAAACAAATTTAATCATTTTAGAAGCTGGGTGATGGTTGATGGGGGTTCATTATATTTTCCCTTCTACTTTTGTGTATGCTTGAACACTTTCAAAATAAGTTTAAAAAGAATTTTAAATGAAATAGTCTCATATGATGATTAAAATATGTATTTTCTTTATTGGCTTGGATTTGAGACTGAAACTGGAATTCCTAATACTTTCTCCCAACCCTCCCCCAATCTAGACCTTGGGACATTCCCCATGAGTAAAGTTAATTATGTAGAGAAGACACTTCCCCAGCCTCAATGCTTGCCTGGAATTTTGTTGCAAACAGGAGAGAAACAAAGCAGGAGAAAGAGCGGGGTGGGGTGGTGGAGGAAGAGAACCCTCTAGATTAGCATACCTGAACTTTAACACAGGTATGTTTTTTATTCATAATCTAGATCCATCCTTGTAATTCTTTAGGTAAATGACTAGGCCAATTGAGTTTTGTCTTATTTCACCAATTAGATAATGACTCCTCCTTCCATGGGAAGAGCTAAGAAAGAATGGAAAAAAGGAGGCAGCTTATTCTCCAATATTTTCCCATGAGAGGGAGAGTGTTAGAGCTCTGTGGGGCAGAGCTCTTAAATGGGTAGAGAAGTGTCCCGCTAAGAAGGGGAAGAAAATCAACTGACCGAACACATCTAAGGTGCCTATCTATTGCAGTGTATCCCACAGATCTTATCTCAACCCTCCCTTGCCTTGATTGATCCTTATGAAAACTGAATCTTACTACATTTTAACCTCACATTGGTGCTTCTTATTTTTTTTGGCTATTTTATTGTGAAATATAATATATACACAAAAAAGCAATAAATTTCCAAGTACTTAACTGGTCCAGAGACCTATCTGGAGGTTGTAGGTTTTGGAGAGTTATCCCAGTGCATGCAACCTCTGTAGAATCTCCTATAATGCCCTAGGTATTCTTCAGGATTGGCAGTAGTTAACAAGTAGTTATAGGACAGATTTTAAAGTTTGGTATGGGTTACTGTTCCACAATTATTTGTTTTTTCTTCTAGCTGCTCCAAGACACTGGAGACCAACAGAAATATCAATATGATTCAGCAGTCATATTAATTTGTTAAATCCTATCTTCTCTGCTATAGTCCTCCTTCTCTATATAAAAGCAATAAATTTCAAAGTACATTGCAACAATTAGTAGTAGAACAGATTTCACAGTTTGGTATGGGTTACAATTCCACAATTTTAGGTTTTTACTTCTAGCTGCTCTAAGATATTGGCAGTTAAAATAAATATCAGTATAATGATTCAGCATTCATACTCATTTGTTAAATCTGACCTTCTCTGTATAATTCCACCATGACCACTGATCTTTCTTCCACTCTTTAGGGGTATTTGGGCTATGCCCATTCTAACTTTTTCATGTTGAAGGGGCTGTCGATAATATGGGCAAGGGGGATGGAACTAGTTGATGTTCTGGAAAGGCTGGCCCCTTTGCATTTCAGGACTTAACTGGTTCAGGGACCCATCTGGAGGTTGTAGGTTTTGGAGAGTTACCCTAGTGCATGGAACCTTTGTAGAATCTCATATAATCCCCTAGTTATTCTTTAGGATTGGCAGGAACAGTTTTGGTTGGGGTTTGGCAATGTCTTACTGAAGCTTGCATAACAGTGACTTCTAGCGTAGCCACTTGACACTATTTTAACTCTCTCAGCCATTTGTTACACTTCTTTTCCCCCTTTTGGTCAGGATGGCATTGTTGATCCCACAGTGCCAGGGCCAGGCTCATCCCTGGAGGTCATCTCCCATGCTTCCAGGGAGACTTCCATCCCTGCATTATGTCCCATGTAGTGGGGAGAGCAATAGTTTCACTTGCAGAGTTGGGCTTAGAGAGAGAAAGGCCACATCTGAGCAACAAAAGAGGTCCTCCAGAGGTGAACTTTTAAGCATACCTATAGATAGGCTAAGCTTCTCTGCTGTATACATAAGCTTCACAAGAGCAAGCCTCAAGATCAAGAGCTTGGCCTATTGATTTGGGTGTCCCTAATGTTTGACACAATGTCTGGGGTGGTGCTTCTTATTTTTGAAGGTGCACACTACTCTTTACATATTTCAGAGAGTTTTATATGTCAATGGTTTTTTTTTTTTCAAGGCTTCCCCTCCAAAACTTTATAATGGACAGTGATTTGTATGTGAAAGCAGCATCTGTTTATGAAAATGGATTAGAAACTCCTTATTGGAACAGGTTTAAACATGTTCAACATAGAAAAGAGTAATTAAAACTAAATGTTAGTGTATGTGCCAAGTACATCAGTATCATGTGGGACCTTTGTAAAAATGCAGCTTCTCAAGCTCTATCTTGGGAGATTCTGAGTCAGCAGGCTTAGGGCTTTGTCCCAGGATTGTGTGTGTGTGTGTGTGTGTGTGTGCGTGTGTGTGTGTGTATGTTTTCTTTGCGTACTATATGGTGGGGGTCACATTTCATTCTTTTTCCATGTGAGTATCCCCTTATTGCAGCACCATTTGTTGCATTTTTTTGTTTGTTTTTGGTTGGTTTTTCATTTGTTTGTTTTGGGGAAGTGCATGGGCCAGGAATTGAGCCTGGTGCCCCACATGGCAGGTGGGAATTCTACCACTGAACTACCCTCGCACCCCATGCGTGCTTTTTTTAACATTACAATATTTCTCATTTATTCAAAATTATTGGTGAATGCAGTAGTCAGATACATAGTAGTTAGATAAACATACTAGTGAACTGAAAATTATTAAGTGATACATAGCATAACGTGTATAATACATTCATAAATTTTCAAAGGACTCAAAGCCAATTTTTGTATGCTTTAAGGAAAAATTGCAATAAAATTTGTTTGACCTTTTATCAGTGCTAGCAAAGCTACTTCTGGTCTTTCATTGCATGTAGTCTCTTTATGAACGATGGTGATTTCTAAATAGTTTTTAAAGCATTTTCTAAAAGAGCTCTGGTTGGCTCTGATGTACAGCTAGGTTTGAGAATCACTGCGTTAAATGAACACCTGATTTAGTAAAATGACTTAAACTCAGTAGAACTTCACTTTTCCAGTCCTTACTCATTAAGATCTAATGGTACCACAGAACACTTGGAAATCAATAAGAATTTTTTTTTTCAATGGTTTTTTTAGCTTCTGGTCCATCTGGTCCACCCATGTTCTCATGCACTTTATGTTCCGATTCAAGTCTTCAGCCGGTGGTTTCCACTGCAGACTTGCCTCATTCTGCTTCTCTGCTCTGGGTGAATGATATTAGGCCCAGAGAAAAGAACATTCTTATGAAATCAAGCAGATTGCCAGAAAAGATATTTAATAAAATTTAACATCCCCTCTTGGCTAAAAAAGGACCCTCTGCAAAGTAGGGATATATAAAAGGTTATGTAACATGATAAACAATATCTATTTCATACAAACAGAAACATTTAATTGGGTAAGGGGCTGCTGATGCTTTTTTCATATTCATTAGTCCTATCTTCATTCTCAACCAAATTTCAATTTTAGTTGGGGCAGGCAAGGTGTCCATGTAGAACATTACATTTCTCAGTCTTCCAAATAGAATAGTCAGGGGCAGCAGAACTAGGTAGAACTAGAACCCCAGGTTGCTGAGAGAGCCCTGGAGTAAGAAGTGAGAAACCAGTGCTTGAGTCTGAGTTTGAATTTGAGTCAGCTCTCTATTGTCTAGGGAGCTTTGGGTAACCTGTCCAAGCCTTGGTTTCTTCACTTGGAACATAAAAGCCTTTTACTTTAACCTTAAAAGGTTATATCTTAAAAGGTTATATATCTGTAGAAAATATGTAATTTTACCTCCCCCTACTCTAACATAATTTTCACTCTCTGATAGCCTGTACTTTGGGTGGCTTGAGACCACCCTCTTTGAGTGGTGATTGCTGAAGTGATGTGTACCTGATACAAGCCTGAGCCAATGGCTTGTTATTTGTCATTTCACTGGCCAGAGAAACTCGTTCCAGGGCTCAAGAGGTTTCCCTCTCCAAGAATTTGAACTAGAAAGCTTATCCTGAGTGCTAACCATCTTTCTACCACAACTGGTAGACTATTGGCGGCCTATTATATTGATAAAAGTAGAGCAGAGAGGCTTACAGAGAAATCCCACTAGAGTCCTATTCAACAAAGTTCTGAAGCCAAACCTATCTCTGGTCTTTTTTTACTTCCATGAATAAATATCCATGAGTAAATATTTCCATGAGTAAATATCTACCCTTTGTCATTCAGAATGCATGTTATCAATGCAACCAAAGCATTCTGCCTGATACAATGGTTATATCTTAAAATCTAAGCCCTGGGTTATCAGAATCTTAGATTGGGGAAGGGAGTTGTTTCTTCTAAACAGTTAACTGGGTTTGACTCTTTTAAGTGTGAATGCAAAATGGTGGAAATAATGAATTTATACTCAAGACCAAAACGACAAAAAAAATTTGTCATATGTTTAGATGACAGTGGCTAGGAGGTGGGTAGGGATTTTACACATACTATCTTAGAGACAATGAACAGTTTTTAGATCTCATCTATTTGGTACCTGACTGCATGGAATATCATGGGCACTCAACAAATATTTGTTGAATGAATGAATAAATAGATGCAAAAAGTTGGCTCAAAGAACTGGGAGAAAGGAGGGGAGTGTATTTACATAATATAGCTATATTAAACTGGCAATTTTATAATGTAAAAGAAGGCCAAACCAACCTGGAAATTCTCCAGAAATCCATCACCACAACCAGGGTTTATAAACCTGAGATTTGCCTCCTGAAAAACAAGATGTAAACATTAGAGTAGTCCCAGCCAATGGAATTTCTTGATGACAAAAATCAGGAGAGGAAAAAGTTGGACCATTTGGAACCTTTCATGATGTATAATACAGGTCATTCTTTAATGAGCCCTGCACCCTTGGCTCACATTGCATTGCATTGCCACATAACTAAATCATATTACTGAGCTCCTTAATTCAACCTCCCACTTCGGTTTCTATTGCAACCCTTAGTATGATTCATTCAAGAACAGGGGATTTGTTTATTGACTCTGATCCTCTCCTCTTATAAACAAAAAACCCATTTGCTTCAGAAATTTACCGTTTGGTTCTCTAGCAATATGTACAATGTAAGTTCACAGATTCTCGAAAGAAAAGAACTTTTAAAACATATATTTGAAAGAAGGCCACACAGGTGACATTGGATAGCAAGAAGTTGTACCTTTCAAGGACAAGGAAACAACCTGCCAAAGACTAAGCCCTAAATTCAAATCTCAGGAGAAGGAATGGGATATAAGTGAAAGCTATTGCACAAATATACTAATCTGACTTTGTTAAACATATTAGCTGAATCTTTGATGTACATGATGTGAATTTTATAGAATTCAATTCCACCTTTTTTTTCACAAAAGCTGTATCCAAAGCTACCTTGGATCCAATTTTCTTTATACTATTCAGAAAAAGAAACACAATTCTCCTGTATTCTTTCCTGCCAAGAGTTCAAGATGGGGTGTTTTCCAAAATGTTAAAAATAAAATGAGTCCAATATAAACTTGGTATAAATACAAATAATTCCTTTCCTTGGAATAACCCTTTAACCTACATGATCTCATTTTACTTTTCAGCATTGCATATGATAGGATATCATGTAATAAGACTATAAAGTTTAGAAGAATCACATTTCAGCTAAAAATGGAAGTTGGTGATAAACAAAGCTGGCTAGTTTAACAGGAAGTGGAGCAATATACTGAAATGTAAACACACTCTAAATCAAGCCCTGGTAGAGAGTTGGAAATTCTCTTTAACACAGGGAAAGACTCTCCCACCCTTCCAATGGAGAGAAAGAGTGGACCCTCAATTTGCTGATAGTATTTAATATACCCAGAATTATCACCATCACCACCAGGATTTTTATTCAACTTTGAATGACAAGACTTGGCCAACTGGTTTCTGTAGAATGAGCCAAACACCATTTTGGAGTTTTATTTTCTTGCTGCTATAAACTCAGGAAAAGACACTCATCCCAACTGAAATCTAAGAAGAAGAAGAAATGAGATCTCGGCTATAAGCAATTCATCAACCTTCCAGAAGAGAGATGCTGGCAGAGGTCACTCGGGTCGAAGTAGAGCGTGAATCCCTCTTCACCCAGACAAAATCTGCTGGCTGGCATTATGTTAGCTAGCTGTAAATGAAAAACCTTAAGCTTTCCATCAGTAGCACCTGGTCTGCTCCTGATGGATGACTAGAAATAATTAAAGGTGTCAGAGTTTCTGGAAGAAATCCAGGTGACAAAATTCTCTGGGGTAAGTACAAAATGAACCGAGCTTAGGAACACATTTATTCACTTTCATTTCTTGGTGTCTCCTCAAAATACACAGCCATTTGCAAATCACGCCTCATGGCAGAAATTGTGTCTGAGCTGAAAGCCTAGGGAACAGAAAGACAAGGATATGGCTTGCTACTCATGCGCCATGCTTTTTGCACACCTCAACTATTTCCCTTCACATATCATACAGTATATACATGCTGTGAGATGGGATAGGTAGGTCATCTTTAAATAGAAGTCATAGGAATGAAATGGGCAACAAGCATCGTTGGGCACAGCTAGGTTTGAGGCTGCTAACCACAAGCCCTATAAGGAGAAGGAGAAAATTGGAATTTTCTGACTTTTTTAAAGAGAACATGGACAGAGGGATACAGTGATAATTGTTAGGGGCAAAGAGTGAGACTACCAAAAGCATGCTCAAACTGGGATAAATTAATTGCAGGACTTTGTCCTACTGTGGACATTCTACAAGTTTGGGGTCAGGATTGAATTTGTGGAGTAACAGAAGAGGCACGCTGCTCAGCAAATATGTTCTTTCAGCTCTTCTCCCACCCAGCACTCAGCTTCTTCTCTAAATAAATACTGAACAAATATTTAAATAATATTGGTTTGAAATGGTGTCAAATTTTTGCCTTGCCCAAAGCACCCATACATCTCTGCTCCCCCTATCTAGGAAGGAGCACAGAGGGAAACAGGATGAAAACAAACAAACAAATAAATAAAACTATTAACAACCAAAAGGACTGACTGGGGCTTTTGATGACAAGAACTTGAGAACATTCTGGCCCTGGAAAATCTCTCTTCACATGAAGGAACAAAGAGCAGGAAAAGGTCTACTTCAGAATACTTAGAAATCTTGACTTATCCAATATTAGAGCAGGAAGAGATTCTTTAATATGAAGTTTTGGAAACATTTTCTTAGTAAGTGCCACTTGTTTTGTGTTTCAAGAAAAGTGTTATAGAAAGCTGCATAGTGGACCCAAGAATGGTGGAGCCCCACTTGTTGGAGTGAGGTGGGCTGGAGACCTGCCTAATGAGCCCCTTTTGGCCCACCTGCAATTTTAGAGTTGTGGGTCCAAGGTTTGCAGGAGCACAATTTGAGCAAATTATTGAGATGAAGATAAAAGGACCTAAGCAAAGTCCCTTGAGATACTGGGAAAAAATCATGGAACTATTAAACTTCCCCACCTGGGAAACCCCTGATACTCTGTCAAACATTAGGGATTCCCAAATTAATAGGCTTGCATTTACGAAGCTTGCGTTTATGAAGCTTATTTCTGTAAAAGAGAAGCTAGGCCTTCCTATAATTATGCCTAAGAGTTATTTCTGGAGGACCTCTTTTGTTGCTCAGATGTGGCCTCTCTCTCTCTAAGCCCAACTTTGCAAGTAAAATCATTACCCTCCCCTCTACATGGGACATGGCATCCAGGGGTGAAAGTCTTCCTGGCAATGCAGGACATGACTCCTCCAAAAGGGGAAAAAGAAATGTAACAAATATAACAAAATATGGTATCAGTGGCTAAAAGAGTTCAAATAGTATTGAGAGGCTATTCTGGATGTTACTCTTATGCAAGCTTCAGCTAGATACTGAAAATTGCCATGGTAAGCTGAGCCCCACCCAACAGTATTTCTAAAAGCCCTAAAGAATACCCAAGGCTCTATCTGGGACTCTATAATAGAGTTTCACTCACTAAGTTTATTTTTCAGAAACTTAAAACCTCTAGATGGTTCCTAGGCCAGATATGTCCTGAAACCCAGTTTCAGTTTCTTGGAGTTACTAGTTTCTCCAAGAGCATCAACCAGTTGCCTTCTCCCCCCCATAATGTTGACACCCCTTTTCAACATGAAGAAGGGAGAATGGACATAGCCCAATTATCCCTAAAGACTGGAAGAAGGATCAAAAGAGAAGGATGAGTTATAACAGAGAAGTTAGGATTTAACAAGTGAGTATGACTACTGAAGCATTATATTGATATTTCTTTTTAGTTTCCAGTGTCTTAGAGCAGCTAGAAGGAATACTTGAAATTGTAGGACTGGAACCCACACCACACTTTGAAATTTGTTCCATAACTATTTGTTAAAATGTACTTTGCAATTTATCACCTATATAAATGTCACAATAAAAATGTTTTGCTTAAAAAAGGACCAAAGGACCTTCTTTACATAAGGCCACAGATTTATTTAGTAAAAACAAAAACAAATTTAAATAAAACACTCAAGTTCGGGATGTCAGGAGGCAGATGATTTTGATCCTCCTCTAGCAGGGAGGGAAAGACGAGAGGGGAAATATAATCTGAGTGACATAGTGATACCAGCCACAAGAGGAGTAGATAAAATAATTGGGGAGCTTATACTAGAGTTTCATTCAACTATAGAGATCTCAAGGCAACCCTCTCTTAAACCAGGCTTTATATTATGGAAATGTTGGGAAATAAGGGAGCATGAAAGGCAGATATGGAAGGGGACTAGCAGAAGAATCCAGAAACAAAAATGTGAAGTGTTGACATCCATTGTCAGGCGAGAGAGGTGAGAAATGTGGCCCCGGATTTTATAAAATCTTAGATGTCAATTTAAAGAGTTTGACTGTTATTCGACCAAGGGATTATGGTTTTGAGACAGGGAGTGAAAAGAATCAGAGCTGAATTTCAAGAAATTAGTCTAGTAGAGGTTTGTAGAATGGCTCCATGTAATGATGGAATGACTAAGAAAGAAGCTCCATGGAGTTATATTGATGATATGATTAATATAATGCAACAATGATCCAGTAAGACGTCACATGGGAAAAAGCTCTGCCTACTTCATTGTGTTAGTCAATGTGGATGTTGTCATTAAGGGAACAGGCACGCTGGGTGGAAATTTCTGAGTCTTAATTTCAATTTTGAGGCTCGGGATTAAATAACTATGAGCAACAGTTTCCTCAAATGGTTAAGTAACAGTATCTACCCCTCAGGGTGCTTGGAAAAAAATCAAGATAGGAACACAGGTATCACCTGAGTTTCCCAGAGATCACAAGGCTGGGAGAAAATAAATTCAGAGTGACACTAATATCATAAAACTGCCCAGGGCTGAGTCTCTAATCTGCAAGGCTATGGGGTTTCAACCCCTTTTCAAGTCTATTCTAATAATTTCTGGCACCTTCCAGCTAGGGTTATTAGATTTAGCAAATAAAAAATACAGGACGCCTGGTTAAATTCACATTTCAGATAAAATAATAATTTTTTTTAAACAATAAGTGTATCCCAAAGTCTAACTGTGCAGATGGACAGTGGTCAGACCACATATAAAAATAGAACTCTGACCCACAACCTCAGCACCCATTCCAGGGAGCCAAGCAGGAACATCTGTGACATTCAGATCAAACAGGCAGGACTTGATCAATTACTGAAAGCTTCCCTAATTGTTGCCCACCACTTCCAACTTAGGACCGCCAGATAAAGCCAAATATGTTCCCCTAACTAATCACTTGGATACTCCACTTCTAGTTAGCCTTGCCTCCAGCTTCCTTATGCCAACAGCCTCCAATGAAGGCTAACCTGAAACCTTCCCTTGTTTCAACTATAAAGCTCTTATACACTCCTGATTGCATATGAGTCTCTGCCAAATGCAAATGATGGTGGCTGCCTCCCTTGCTATAGCAAGTTCTGAATAAATTGTCTTTGCTTGTTCTCATTTGGGTTGCCTTTATTTCCATATCCCAAATAGTACACCATTCATTGTTTATCTGAAATTCTAATTTACCTGTACCCTGTTTCAGTGGTTGCTTCATGTGAATGTCCATCAGCTGCAATCTCCTGAGGCCTCCTTGGTCTTGACCAAAACTCTGCTTGGTCCAAGCAAGAGACACCTCCTAGGACGTAGGGTCCCCCATCATGACCTGCTGTACTTCACCCTCTCCCATGACTCATTGCATTTTCTTGGCACGTGAGCTATGCTCCCTAGTCTCAGGGCCCAGATACTTAGTGGTCTGTGGGAAAGAGTTTAGGGTCCTTCTTCCACATCAGTGTCTCATTCTTTGAGTGGACATAAAGAATCACGAGATATATGACCAAGACTCAAACATCATTCAGAAACAATTCTTCCAGCTTTCTTCCCCAATCACATTATTTTTAGAGTTTAAAACAAGACCCTGAGGCTGGACCAAGAGATGACTGCTGCTCCAATATCTTTTTTCTTCTCCCAGTTTTTTCTTGCACAAAAATAGAAATGTGTCTTTTCTGTCTAATCCGCGCACATTAAAATGCCTACAGTGATGTCCTTGGGAAACGTCTCAGCCCCTCTTTTGTAGAGACCAAGATGCTCCGTAACAGGAAAACCCCAGTTGTGATGCAAAAAGACCACCCAGAGGCTGCCAGATGACCTACAAAGATGTGAGTTTGTGCTTTCTTCTTGGTTATGTGAGAGATGGGAGAGAATCAATCTGTGTTCTGAGTTCTCAGTTCCTTGTCTCAGGGGGTTATTAATAGTTTTGTGTAATGGGACAAAATTCCCTGTGGGGCAGAAACAGCCTAATCCCAAAAGGAGAGATATTTTGGGGGTAGTTTTGCTGCGATATTACCAAAAGGGTTAGGGGCTGTAGGAGTCTTTCTATAACTAGTGGAATCTCCTCCCTATGAGAGGAAATGGAGCCTCTCATGGAAACAGGGATGCTGGCTGGGACAGGACTATGAGATTTCCAGGGAAGGAGCCACTGACTCGACATGGAAGCGCTGAACCATCTGTTCTGATTTGTTAGGTTGTGATATACCAGAAACGGAATGGTTTTTGAAAAAGGGGATTTATTAAGTTGCTAGTTCATAGTTCTAAGGCCCGTGAAAATGTCCAAATTAAAGCAGGCTTATAAAAATGTCCAATTTAAGGCATCCAGGGAAAGATCCCTTGGTTCAAGAAGGCCGATGATGTTCAGGTTTTCTCTTTCAGCTAGAAAGGCACATGGTGAGATCTGCTAGATTTATCTTCAATGGCTTCCCTGGGGCTCTGTCTGTTCTGTTTACCCTGTCAGTTCTGGTGGCTCTGGTGGCTTTATAGCTTTTTAAAAAATGGTTCCCTCTTTTTTTTTCTTCTTAAACATTTTTTTTTTTAATTGTGAAGTATAACATATATACAAAAAAACAATACATTTCCAAGCGTGTTTTAGCAAGTAGTTGTAGGACAGATTTTAGAGTTTGGTATGGGTTACAGTTCCAAGATTTTTTGTTTTTTCTTCTAGCTGCTCCAAGACACTGGAGACCAAAAGAAAAATCAATATAATGATTCAGCAGTCATACTCATTTCTTAAACCCTATCTTCTCTGTATAACTCCACCATTACCTTTGATCTTTCTCCCATTCTTTAGGGGTCTCTGGGCTATTCTCATTCTAACTTTCTCAAGTTTCTCAAGTTGGAAGGGGCTGTTGATAATATGAGATAGGGGATGGAACTAGTTGATGTTCTGGAGAGGCTGGCCCCTCTGCATTTCAGGACTTAACTGGTCCAGGGACCCATCTGGAGGTTGTAGGTTTTGGAGAGTTACCCTAGTGTATAGAACCTTTGTAGAATCTCATATAATCCCCTAGTTATTCTTTAGGATTGGCAGGAATGGTTTTGGTTGGGGGTTGGCAAGTTACTATAAGTAGCAATATCTATCTTAAGATTGCATAAGAGTGACCTACAGAATAGCCTCTTGACTCTATTTGAACTCTCTCAGCCACTGATACCTTATTTGTTACACTTCTTTTCCCCCTTTTGGTCAGGACGACATTGTTGATCCCATGGTGCCAGGGCCAGGTTCAACCCTGGGGGTCATCTCCTATGCCGCTAGGAAGACTTTCACCCCTGGATGTTATGTCTCAGGTAGTGGGGGGGGGAGGGAGCAATGATTTCACTTGCAGAGTTGGGCTTAGAGAGAGAGAGAGGCCACAACTGAGCAACAAAAGAGGTCCTCTGGAGGTGTCTCTTAGGCACACCTATAAGTAAGCTAAGCTTCTCTGCTACATACATAAGCTTCACAAGAGTAAACCTCAAGATCAAGGGCTTGGCCTATTGATTTGGGTGTCCTTAATGTTTGACACAGTATCCAGGGTTTCCTTGGTGGTAAAATTTAATAGTTCCATATTTTTTCTCCCATCCCTCAAGGGACTTTGCCAATACTTTTTGATTATCTGCTTAATATACTCAGGGATGTATCCAGGCATTACATTAAGGTGTACAGGATTAAAGGCTCCCATTCTTATTCTAGGTTTCCTGTGTTTAGATTGTTTAAATGATCTATCCAGACAGGTTGAGTTGGATTATGTGCTACAGAAAATTTAAGTTCTGTACAAAACAAACCTTACTTCCTTTGGTCTCAAAGGGTCAGTGAAGTTCTAAAATACATGCAATGTCTTCCTGACTCCAGTATTCTGAATTACCCTAATCCTGACCTGGTCAGCTTCATTCTTATCTCTGAATACCAGGTTGTACATATATAAAACATCTCCTCAAAATCCAGAAATAACAATTACCTCTTTGGACTAAATGTGACTGCTGTAAGAACTTTTAATCTAGGCCCCAGTTTTCTTATAAGTATTTTCTAAATGAGACCACACTATATGTGCTCTTTGCTTTCTGCCTTATTTTGCCTCATCAAATGTCCCACAGCTTCATTCACATCGTTGCGTGCCTCACAACTTTGTTCCTTTTTGTAGCAGCACAATGTCTGATCATATGTATACATCATTGCTTGCCAATCTACTTCTCAGTCAGTGCATCTTTCAGCCACTTCTATCTACTGGGGCTTATGTAAAATATCCAAAATCAACAGTCCATCAACACTCTCAATTTTAGATAATTTGATTGTTCCCAAGGGAAAGATAACCAATAAACACACTCCACCAAATAGAAGATCCGAACCTATCCCAAATTCTTGCCCCTGCCCATTACAAAGTCCTGGTATTGCTGCTACCCCTGGTACCATTGATGTTTTCCTATTAAACATAGCCCATAGCATGTAATAGCATTTTTCCCTCTATACCCCCAAATTATATACTCTTTGTACAAGATTCTTATCTTTGCAGTAGTTCATGCAAGAATTTTTATTTATATTTGTGGTGTTAATCAATGGGACACAAGTCTATACAACTCCTTTCAGTCTTGTTTATCTTCAATATGGTAATATTACTTATAGACTCACTAGTGAACTGCCTTCACTTCTATTCCTTACAATTGAGTTCAATCTCACTAGCTAACTGTTCACCCATCTCAAGCTTCTGTGTATCTCTAGGTCCCCTATATTCTGTATTATAAGCCTCTGATTTTACTCTTACCATAGTCATAAATGTGGAATCATACAGTATCTATCTTTTTGTGTCTGACTTATTTCACTCGGCATTATGTCCTCAAGGTTCATTCATCTTGTAATGGGTTTCAGGACATCATTTGTCTTGCTGCTACATAATATTCCATCATCTGTACATTAGACATTTTGTTAATCCACTAGTCTGTTGATAGGCACTTGGATTGTTTCCATCTTTCAGTGATTGTGAATAATGCTGCTATGAATATCAATGTGAAAATATCTGTTTGTTTTACTGTTTTTAGTTCTTCTTGGTATATACTGAGTAGTGGTATTGCCAGGTAATAGGGTAATTCAATATTTAGTTTTCTGAGAATCAAAATAGTTCCCTCCTAAAAGGCTCCAGTAAGCAACCCCACCTTGAATGGGTGGAGACACATCTCCATGGAAACCATCTACTCAAAAGTTACCACCCACAATTGGGTGGGTCACATCTTCATGGAAACAATCAACAAGCTCCCATTCTGCAATATTGAATGAGGATTGAAGGACATGGCTTTTCTGGGGTACACCACAGATTCAAACCAGCGCACCATATGACATCAAGTTACCATGTGTTGCCTGAGGGCCAACAAATTGGCTCTGATAGTGGAAGGAACCAGAGCTCTTGGACTATTCATTACTTAGACAACAAACATCCACTGAAGTCCTACCATGCGTCAGCTCTCTGGTGAGGGCAATAACCAGAATTCACTTTCTGGAGCTTACAGTCCCATGAATCATACTCTAAACAATTAAGAATATCAGGCTTTGGTAGTTGGTCACAGAACTTGGCACTTCTACCAATAATTTATGTGGACACAGTAGGTAGAGTCGGATTTTTAAATGCAACCCTGTCACCTCCTTGTTGAAAACTCTTTGCTGGTTTATGATTACTTTCCAGATAGAGACAAAATTAACGAACACCTTCTCTAAGCCTATTGTATCGGAAAACCACCATGTCCTCATTCTCATCTTGCTCCATACTAGATTTTGTCCATTCTCTCCCAGGGGTCACCTACTTCTCACCAGAAGGTCTCACCACATGCTGTTCTCTCTTCTGGAAAACCCCTCTTCCCCAATTTTCACGTTGTTAACTTGCATTGTCCAATGTTGTAACCTGCGGCTGTTGAGCATGTGAAATGTGGTCAGTCCACCCAGTAACATATACACTGAGTTTCAAAGACTTAGTACCAAAAAGGAGGTAAAATAGCTCCTTAATAATTTTTATATTGATTGCATGTTGGAGTGATCATGTTTAGGATATATCAGTCTAAATAAAATATATTATTCAAATTAATTTCACTTTAAAAAAAATTGTTTTAAATGTGGTTCCTGAAAAATCTGAAACCACATATGTGGCTTATATTATGTTTTAACTGGACAGCGCTGTTTTAATATTTCACCCCATCTTCACTTCTGCAGGGAAGCTCTCCCCGACTTCCCTACCTGGTCAGTTTCTTGTAGCTTCACACACCTTTCTTTCCATCCATGTTACACTTACTTGTACACGTCTTCACCCTTGGTAGACTCTCGTCTTCATGAGAGTCTTTGCACATCATTGACTCTCCAGCACCTAATGCTATTCTCACCTCTGTGAGCAGCACAGCACATATTTGCATGAATAATGAAAGGCACCCACCCTAAAAGACATTTACAGCTAGCTCTTGACATGGAGCTAAGGAGGAGGTCTACTAGCAAAATAATACCAGGATTTAAAAGTTCTCCTTTGGCTAGAAGGTGTGATCAAATCATAAAAGATAAAGCTTAGTAGAAATGAAAGCATAGTTCAGCATATAGATTCAATAAGTCAATTATAATCATTAAAGGATGGGACAAAATTGGGGTTTATGTGGATCCAGGGAGCTTTAACTACAAGTTCAATGTCAGCCATTACTGTGACGCCATTATTACATGTGCTAATGCAAACTTGAGCTCTATTGTACAGATGGAAGTCAGGGTCTTCCCATCGAATACATTTGTCAGACTGTCTGGTATATTGTATATAATTCCCAGTGACCTTCACTAGAGTGATTTAAAAGGAATTTAACGAATATGGAAAGAGACCTTGAAACTAAGCAAAGCCGAGGGAAATAAAATGTTTTATATGGAAGGATGGGGAGTGGAGTGGGAGATTAGTTTTCAAATATTGTATTGAAGAAGGGTACAGACTTATTAGAATTGTTCCAAATGGTAGACCTAGGATCTATGAGTAGCAATTATCTCTTAGCAATTTTCAACTTAATATAAAGAACTTTTAATTAAAACTCCCTAAGGCTTCAACTTGTATCATAAGGTAATCAGTTTTTCACTCTTCACAAATATTTTAGCAGGAACTGGGTGATCATTTGGGGTAAATATGTGGTAGAAGGGCTTCCTCAGGATAGGCTGAATAAGTTATAGGGCGCAGCTGAAAGTGAAAATGCAAGGCACTGACCAAGAATGGGAAAGTCAATTTCTCACCATGCCAAGCCATAATGAACAGATGACCTTAAAGAGATTGCAACCTCTGTGCCAAGATATGCTCAGTGCCTGGATCTGGGGCAGACAAGAGACCCTGCTGAATTACCCAGGGTAAGTGAGATTCTGTGGGCCACCAGCCCAACCTTGACTTTCCCCTGGGGCAGAGGGCAGTGGCTAAATGTGGCCTTCCCTCTACTGAGATGGCTCAGTGTCTGTTTGGGTAGAGGGTGGCAGCAGTCGGTGGGCGGAGGGAAGGAGGAGGATATAGGGTAGACATGGACACCAGGGGGCAGAGAGAGCTGCAGAGAACCCACCCCAGGAAGGCAAGGATTTGGAGAGAGGAGGGGCCACACTGAGCCAAAGCTCCATGCTCAGCCCATGCTCCATTGTCCCAATGGACCTCACAAAGCACACATCCAAAGATGGAAAGGGGTGGCCTATTTGTTCATTGGACCCAAAAACGCAAGGAAAGGGATAGAGATGGCAATGAGAAGACAATGTCAGCTGCAGCAGAGAAAAGATTTCCTACCAGAACAGGCGATTGCACGCTCCAGGAGAAGGGGTGGAGGCCCTGCTGGGTGAATAATGAAGAGTGGCTTCGCCAAAACACATGGAGGCCTCGAAGCAGGGAAGGATTCTCCACTGAGCCGAGAATGAGCAGATGAGGCGTCACTTGATCCCAGAGCCTACTTCATCTCCGGTTTCCGTGGCACGGACTCCTGCCTCACATTTGTGAGATCTATTTCATCTCTAATAGCACATAAGCACGTGAAACATTTTTCTTTATGTCCAAGTCAAGACCCTTTGTGTTTCTGCCATACCTTTCCCTCTAACTTCTCTGTGTCTCTCAGGTATTTGCCCTGTGGTCATTGAAGAATTACTTGATGTGCATTCTCCTGGGAACTGAAAAAGAAATAATCACACAAGATTCCATTATCTGGATCTCAGTTACAATAATTCAAGAACATAAAAGTTTAAAAAAGCAGCCAACACCACCTTTATTAGGTTATCGTAATATGGAGCAAGTAGCTCTCTCCGCATTTCCCCTCTTGTCATTATACACCGTCGCTTGTTTCTATTTATTATTAAAATATTTTCCTGCTATCTCATATGGAACGGCTTTTGAAGATTCCTGTGAGCCACAGCTGGAAAATTCCTTCTTTGAAGTGTCCCATTTATTCATCTTTTGTCAGTGGCAGGGTCTTTATGCTCAGACATTTTATACTTTTCACAGTTATTTTAAAATCTATTTCATGTGACGTAGAGTCAATTTATCATTCTGCACACATTCCTGTTTCTCTTTGCCCTGTTTCTCTCACTTTGGTGTTCTGCTTAATTCATCAGAGCACTGTTCCCCCACCTCCACCCCCACCCCAAACTATATTTTGGAACCTAGAAAAAAAAAGTCTGCTGCTTCCCAAAGTTCATGCCTCGATTTCCGTGGATATAGGGCTTGCATAAGTGATTAGTAGCAAAAGTTGGAGACCGGAACATATGAATAAGACCAACTGCTCTCAGGCGTGAATCCGAAAGCTGGAGGCTCATTGCAAAACATCAGTTTGGCTGTGCTTAGAATCAGGGAGACCTACTGTGGTTGGTCCAGCTGGTTACTAAATTTCGTTCTCCCAGATTTTCTCAATGGACTAATTCTGCACACAAGCAAGACAAGTTGCCTAGGTGAGGGACATAGAAAGACAATAATTCCACAGTACTGAGATCATTTCACTTTCAGTAGAGTATCTCATTGAGGCAGCTTCACAAAAGGACCATTTTTAGCTGTGTATTACCATTTTTATTTGACTTGATCAGGAAAAAGAGTAATTCGGTGTGATGAAAATCGAGATAGTTGATATCTTAGACTCTTTCTCTTGTTTGGTATCAAGGCAGGCACAGTACTACCCAGAAAGAATGGCTTACGCACTCACTGACTTACAGTTATTAGCAGTGCAAATGACACCCAAGTTTGCACAAATCTTAGGAAGTAATCACTTCATTATGCTCCATGCACATCAGAACTCTTTTGGAGTATTGCTTTTCTTTTTGGAACTTTCTTTTAAGAGACTCATTGGCAAACAAAAGCACATGCAGAGGAGAACCAGGGTGATTCTGAGTCTACACAAGGAATTGAAATAAGGGGACTGCAAAATCAGTGAAGGAATGAGAGAAGTAAGGGTAAGCTAGACTAATGCTGGAAAGATGAAGTGCAGTTGACTTCAAATATTTGTAGCTATCTTTTTAAATACAAAATTTCTGCTTGCAGAGTATTTTTATGCTTGTGGAAGTTATAATCCTATTCACGAGATAATTCAGAAAAGAATATAAAGGAAAAAAAAGTCAACCTTAATCCCCTCATAGTATTTTTACAAAAATGGAATCACACTGATAATATAGATCTTTTGATAAAGTTTTATTATTTTTCTTGTACAAATAAAATAAATGTTTTTAATCAAATGTAAATATTACATAAAATACAATAATATGGGAAGTGAAATCTCCCCATATGCTAGCATGTCCAAAAAGATGTACCGCTCACTAATTGTTGGGTGACTTCCTGATATCTTATTATATATTGACATTTTGATTGGTTTGACATCCATTTTCTGACACTATAATGTTAGCTCCATGAGGAAAGGATTTTGTTGCGTTCACTCTTCTGTTTGAGCATTCAGTAGGGATTCAATCGATGACTGTTAAATGAATGAATGAATACATAAATGAATTGCTGGTAATTCCTTAGAATTAGGACAGTGTTTAAGGTCCTTGAGCATAGTGTTTGTCACCACCTACTGAAAGAGGGTGTTATAATTAAAAGGAAGAGGAAAACCTGATAAAGCTTAAAGGAGCATTGGGAAAAAAAGGAAGGAACCAAAGAAGGGAGAGAAGAGACAATCTTTGTAAACTAGAAAGGAAAAATGGTATCTCATATAAATTTGTCTTTTTCTCATTTTCTTCATTTTATTTTCCAGAGCATCATAGGTTAATCAATTTTATTATGCATTTTTATTTTCTAATTTACAAAATTTCATGTTTCCTCTCAAATTATAAAAATTTTTGCTAAGTTATTTAATTGAGTACCTGTTCTTTTGAATTTTTCTTGTTTAATTTGAAACCATCTATTTAACAAATGAGTATGTTTGCCAAATCATTATATTGATATTTTGTTTAGTTTCCAGTATCTTAGAGCAGCTAGAAGTAAAAACCTAAAATTGTGGAATTGTCACCCATATCAAACTCTGAAATCTGTTCTACAACTAATTGCTGCAATGTGCTTTGAAATTTACTGCTTTTTTGTATATATGTTATTTTTCACAAAAAAGAAAAAAAAGGTTTGATTGTGATGATAAAAAAAGTAAAAAAACAAACAAACAAACAATGGTTCCTGGTATAATTACATAGCCATGCCTTCACCACCACAATCTATGTGAGGATATTTCCTTTTTTTCCACAAAGAATCCTATATCCCTCCCCCATGTCCCTGATTATTAATATTAGTTTTGACGTATTGCTTTTGTTACATTCAATGGAAACAATACAATGTTGCTGTTAACTGTAAACAAAATGAAACCCTCTAATATGTTGAATTTGCCTTTGAATATTGCTTTGAACATATACTGTAAATTTTGTTAATTACTACTTTCATTGTCTATAGAGTCTGTAAATAGATGTTCTCTTTTATACATGTTTTAGTTTGCTGATGCTGCCAGAATGCAATACACCAGAAATAGGTTTGCTTTTGTTAATTTTTTTAACTTCATGAGTAACAAGTTTACAGTTCCACGGCCATAACAATGAGAAAGGCTGACTTCATCTGCTGGCTTCTGGTTTCAAACAGCTTCCCCTGGGGCATTTTCTTTCTGTATCTCCAAAAGTCTCTGTAGGGTCAGCTCTGAGTTTTTTGCAAAATGTTTCCCTCCTTAGAGGAGTACAATTAGTGGATTAAGACAAACCTTAGAATGCGCAAAAACACATTTCCATGGAAGCCACCTAATCAAAAGGCCCCACTGCCAATTGGGTGAGTCACATCTTCATGGAAACAACTTAATCAAAAAGGTCCAACCCTAAATAATAGGTCTTCCCCCCAAAGTATGGATTAGGATTGAAAGAACATGGCCTTTCTGGGATACACAACAGTCTCAAACCAGCAGGGTATAATAATCCTATAGAAATTTAATTTTCTTTTGGTTGGAGCTTATGTAGTTGAACCTTCTTTTGGTTGTTAATTTAGATTTTTATCACAGTTTTTGCTAAAGAAGGTAATGCATGCACTTTTCACTCTGTGGAATTCATTAAGTTTTTGTTAATGTCCTGATAGTGGATCAAGTTTTGTAAATGTTCAATAGATGTTTGAACATGAGGTATACTTTATTTATGATGTTTACAACTCAAATATATTTTAAACATGATATTATTCCTTAAATTGCTAAGATCTTCTATTTTGTTCACTTATTTTTGTCTAATTGACCTTTCAAAGTCTAAAAAATATATAATAATATATTTTATAGATATTAAAATATATATATATATAATATATATAAAAAGTCTCATTCTAATTGTGTTTTTGTTAATTTTGTGTAGTCCACAGAGTCAGAAAGTAGATTAGAGCTACCAGAGGATGGGGCAGAGCGATGAGTGCTTGGTGAATATAGAGTGTGTACAAATAAAATAAACAATAATTTTTTTAATTAATAATAATTTAAAAAGTAGCACCCATGGTGGACGGTAGGATAGAAGCATTGTCACACTGATTCCCTGTTGGAAGAGACTTTTGAGTGCTCAATGGTAGAAGCATTCCATTCCCTAAACTACTCTCTTTCAAATTGCCTCTGATTTATTAGAAACACTCTTGGAGGTCCACGAAGTAAATCTGAGCTTCTTTTGCTAAACCTGGTTTCATTGATCATAAACTTATTAGAAGCTCCTCTGAAAATCTGACACTTACCAGACATTATTTTCCAGTGTTGCTGTGACTTTTCCCGGTTTGTTATAAAAGAAAATATATGTGTTAACACAAGAAAAAGTATGCCTGTGGGCCCCAAGGATGACGATAATCAAATTAGAGGGCAGGCGGCAGTGGAAGCAGCAATTAGAATTAAATGCAGGGACTAAAACTCTCTCAGTATCCAATGGAGAGTACATTTACAATTTAAGAACCAAAAGAAATAATCCATTTAGTTTATAGATGGAGAAAGCTGGGATTTAAAAGCTAGGTAAGCAGATTACATTTTCCCTAGCTGTAGTCTATAATTAGGAATTGCCACATTTCCAGTTTGTAAGATCCCCCTACCATAGCTCAAACGGGGTTTTCTTTTAAGATTTGCTGTGTCATAATATTTGGGAAAAAAATAAAGAGTTCAGGCTGCTACCCTAGAGTTAGCATCATTACTTAGCCTGAAAACATTGGGATGACCAGGAATTTGGAGTGTGCTCCAGGAAGGGTTTCTCTGCAGTTTGAATTAATCTCAAACTCACTTTACCTTAGCCTCCACGTGCCAGAAAAGACCAAGCCCAGATTTTTAATCGTCTAGGCAGCACGTAAATATTGTGACCTCCACGAATTGCTTTTCCTTAGACAGAAACACCTTAAGATCCCCTCACTCCAACACAAACTTATTGTCAGGGATGTTATTCCTTAGAAATCTTCTGATTTCTCTTTTCCAATCCAAAACTGCTCAAAAAGTGACTTATTTTCAGGAGAACATCTGAGAGTCAAAAGGCAATGCCTCTTGGGCGGGCCACGGTGTCTCAGCAGGCAAGAATGCTTGCCTGCCATGCCCAAGGACCTGGGTTTGATTCCTGATGCCTGCCCATGTTAAAAAAAAGAAAAAGGCAATGCCTCTTTCAAATGGGAATAACCAAAATCAGGAAGAAGAGAAGCACGAATAAATCCCATTTCAAGCACAGTGAGATCTGGAGACTATCTTAAAGTTGGTATTTAAAACATGTGGGCAGTTCCCCATCCCCATCTTCACCCTTTACACATTCAGACTAGAAGGTCTTGTCCATGCAGGCAGCACCTTCCCTCCACACCAAAGGAAATTCCAGCTCATTGCAGGACTTTGAGGAGAAAGTCATCATCTTGACACACTATTTGTTACAATGAAAAGTAAAACCATCTGTTTCTTATAAATGCGTTTATTTGCTCACCCCCAAGGAGAAGGGTCTTTGCTAAGTGGTCCCCAGTTGCATAAGGAAAGTCATGATTACTATCAGAATCTTCGAGGACTGATAATGAAAGACATGCCATGTAGCATCTCCAGCAGTTTTCTTTACTCTCTCTAGTCCTTAAAGCGTTGCCAGAGCAGACAATTTGCAGCCTCTGTTTTGAAGTTTTATGGCTGCAATCTTAATCCATAGAATGAAGTAGGTTTTTTTTTCATTGGGATCCAGTACACTCATTTGTCTGCTTAGTGGAAAGAAAAGCTTAATGAATGAGTATTCTTTTGGGCCAAGTGCTCTGATGTTTCCTCTGTCGCATTTCCTTTTAACACTAAAATGATTACAGAGCTTGCTGCTTGAAAAATGCTATTTATAATTTGCATTTATGTGTTTATAATTGTTGAATCTGGGTGGTGAGTATATAAAGGCTCCTTAGATTATAAATACCACTCTTTTGTGTAAGTGTGACGATTTCCATAATACAACACTGAAAAAAAAAAAGAAAAAAGAAAATCATGACATTTAGTTTCTTCCCTGTAAAAATCAAGACACGTAGTTCTCACTAAATATCTGTTCAATGACTCATGGCCATGTATTTAAATCTACAATTTTTTTCATTGTAATTAAGCTCTAGAGGTGAAAACATGAATGCTTTTAGCATAGTGTATAGCTATACCTTATAGTAAAAACTCATAAATATCTCTGGAAGGCCAAGATAAGGGACAAGGACTTTCAAGCATGGTTGTTGAGATGGTAAATTAGGTTTTGCATTTTTGGAAAGTAATCTAGCAATATCCTTTCAAAAATACACATCTCTTGACACAGCAATCTATTGATGTGTATTTAGTCTATAGAAATGAGAGACCTAAGATTTAAGGATATTGAGAAGGGTAGTATAAGGCGAGGGGCTGTTTTCTTAGAGATTAAAATT
Organism: Myrmecophaga tridactyla; assembly: GCA_004026745.1. Lineage (NCBI taxonomy): Eukaryota > Metazoa > Chordata > Mammalia > Pilosa > Myrmecophagidae > Myrmecophaga > Myrmecophaga tridactyla. The sequence continues at coordinate 18,798 of PVIY010009957.1, read as the reverse complement.
GAGTTGAGACCAAAAAAAAGGCTAAGTACTCCCACTTTCTCAATTCAAAGACTTTTCAAGGTTGTCCTTTCACCAGAAACACAAGTCTTGCCAGCAGTGGGACATTGGGAGAGGAGGCAGAAGCAGAGCTCGGACTCAAATGTGAAATTAAAGCTTTAAAACAAATGAGATTGAGCTTCTCGAGCATTTGGCTAAGATCAAGTGTAAAACGAATGAGATTGACTCTCATGAGCCCAAATGAGGCCATTTTATCAGGCAAAAGCTACCAGATAAGGGATTTTCATGGAAAGAGAGATTTGGCAATACATAGTCAGGAGCAGTTATTAGAAAATTAAAATTTAATTTTTATATCTGAACAAGTTGAAAATTATTACACCTAAATATACATACATAGTTATTGGGGATTATAGTGGCAAAAAAATAAAATGAGCAAAATTTTTAAAATAATAAATATTAGTCACAAAACAGTAACGAAATCAGGGCACAACCCAAATGCCCATCAACAGACTGATGGTTGAGTCATCTATGAAATTTTATGCAGCTTTTCAAATGAAGAGTTCAGACTGTATTTGTATGAGCGGAAAAAAGGGAGAAAAAGAAATTACTGTTAAAGGTCAAGTATGACTATCCCATTTAGTACAAAAGAAGAAACAAAAATATTCCCTCCGTATTCATCGTAGGGTTGTTGACATTGCTTACATTGGCAGGTGGTGGTGAGGAGAGAAGAACAAAGAGAGAACCATAGTGAGAGACAAAGAGGGGTTAGGAAGGAAACATTTATTTGTCTTTATAGGGTTTTTCTCATTTCTATGATTTTGCGGCTCATTTGTAAACTTTTGACCTTGGGAATAAAAAATTGACAAAAGATATAAAAACAATAAAATGCACAAAATGTGAATATACAAATCAAAATGGGGGCAAGATGGACGCTTCAAATATGACTTCACTCATTTGGTGTGTTTGTGTGTAGGCAGATTAGATACGTGTTTATGGTGGACGCTTTATGTGACATATCTACATTAGCTGCTTCCACTTTAATCTCATTTAATACACCAGGGCATGGTCAAAGGTGCACTGGTTCACTCATGGACCTCTCTAGGCAAAGTTTGAATGATTGCAAAAAAGAAAATTTGGAACACATGACATTCTGGAATTTTAAAATTGGTTTCTGTAAATTTCACAGAACGGTGAAATTACAAAGGGGACAGGAAGGGAGGGATAAAGAAGCCAATGGTTATATTGAGCTGAGAAAGCAGGGTCAGTTCTGCCCAGACATTCCCTTTTTAAAAAATTTAATATGGTTTTTATAAAATCGCCTCTGAGTAGGGTTGTTGATGACATACTGCCAATTATATGTTATTTCACTTGAAGATTATCCATGCTCTTACCTCTCTTTTTATTCTCCCTCCTCCTGCTTGTCCACCTCAAAGGGAGGTTTTCTCCATTTAAAAAACAAAAAGAAATCTTTGCTAATCTGTAATGATCATATACTTTGACCTTACATGGGAGTATTAGCAAATAATTGATTTATACATATAAACATCCCAGTCCTCCCCCCAAAATTGAGTTTCCATAATGCCTTGTAGGCTTATTTATTTAGACCTCCAGTTGCAGCTGCTCCAGCATTGATGGAGCATGGCCATTAGGTCATCGAGTTGACCTAACTGGTTGTAGAAGAAAACAATTTTTGATTTAGATATTATAATTCTCCAGGTTTATTAGTTACTCCCTAAATCAAGGAATTCCTCATAGGTTATATCCCTCTGTGGAGCCTTCTGCTACATTTTTTTCTATACCAATGGTTCTCAGTCTTGACTAATATTGGAACTACATAAAGAGCTTTAAAAAAACCCCAAATCTAATGAGAAGAATCCAAATCTGAGGGTCAGAGGAAATGCCCCATCTTTCATTCTGGCCTTTGCCAGGGGGCTCCTTGCAGGGCAAATTCCTCTCATTTGATTTCTTTTTCTTCATAAGGATAATCATTAAGTCTGTCCTGCCCCCCAGAGAACAGGGAAAGATAGCCAGGCCAACCCAAATGTTTTGCTGTCTTAATAGTTCCAAGCTTCAGCTTTCTCTTGCCACCTTTTTCTTTTTTAAACAATTGAGTATAGATGACTTGGTATAGATCAGTGCTTTACCCATATTTTCTAGAGTTAGGTGGATGGATGGGTGTCATATTCTTAAATATATTTCCTGAAATCCCGTTACCTCCTGAATTTCCAGTTGCCATGTTTCAGTCACAGTCCCTACAATTATAGACCCTTGTCTGTTCTGCTCTGCCCCATCCTCTGGAATAACTCTTTCCCTCTATCCCCACAGGGCCCCACCCACACCCATGGATGTGAGAGAGTTGCTATGACATTTAGAGGAGTTAGAGAGCAAGGATAGATTGTAAGAAGAAAACAATTTTGGATTTAATGCTAGACATTATAATTCTCTAAGTTTATTAGTTACTCCCTAAAACAGAGAATTTCTCACAGACTGTGTCCCTCTGTGGAGGTTTCTGCTATGTTCTCTCTATACCTATGGTTCTCTGCCTTGGCTATGTATTTGAATCCCATAAGGAGGTTTTAAAAACTCCAATGTCCAGCGTGCACAGGTGGTTCAATGGTAGAATGTTTGCCTTCCATGTCAGGAGACCCAGATTCAATTCCTAGACAATGCACCCAACCCAACCCCACCCCCTCAAAAAAAAATGCCAATATCCAAGCCTCTCACCCCAGAGCAATTAAAGCAGAATCCTTTGGAGTGGAATCAATAGCATTTTAAGACTTCCCCATTGATTTAAATGTTCAATCAGGTTTGAGAACCATGAGTCTACATCTTTCTCATATCTCCCTCTTACCTTTTCCCAGACCCCTAAAGTCCTCTCTCCCAGGGTTGCCATGGAAATAAAAATTTTCTCTCATTTCACTAAGAGCAAGTCAAATCTTTTATATGTGTAGGTATATGTATATATGAATGCATTTCTTTTTGGCCTCACATGAACTCATTCATGCTGTGTCCAGAGGTCTTCATTTTTCTCCACAGGGGGTGAAAAAAGTGGCCCATCCAGGTATTGGCTGAAACAAAAGAACTATTTTCTCCAATGATGAAGTATGTCACTGGTTAGGAAAGCAGACACAGCTGCAGTCAGTTTTGTTTAAATAGCATTTTTTTTTTCTTAACGGTACACATGGAAAAAGTTCTTTGAGCCCCTTGAAAATAAAGGGCTTTGCACATCTAAAAGCTATTCCTGAATAGTGCCCACCTCTGTCTCCTTGGGAGATCAGAATTTCCCTTCTGCCCAAGCAGTGCAATCACAGAGAAAGCTATTCTCACCTCAAACACACAAAAACAGACCCTCCGAAGTGAGACCCAGGGCACTCCAGCTCTGGTGCCTGGGGCTGGATAAAATGAGCTGTTAAGTCCTTTTGATCTTTAACTCCTAAGAGTCTGATTTCTCTGCACGTGGGAGGAGAACCTGGAGTGAGCTGACCCACAGGTGTGAACTGAACTTGACAAACCTTTCCTCTCGACATCTGTTCTCTATGCTTTCGTGTTATTTGGCATTTTAATGGACACTTTTATGGAGGATTGGGCAGGAACATATGCCAGTGAGAAAGTATGCTTTTCTTAAGCTTCATCTATCCAAGCTTGCTCCATCACCCAAGATTTGGCCTTTCCAGAACAAACAATACTTTCAGTCTCTATATCCAGGTGCTTGGAAGGTCTTATAAAGATGCCAGTGAGTGCCTGTGGTTGTGTTTTTAGAAGCCCAATTACTAAAGCAGCTAAGAGCTGTCCAGGACACAGAATTCCTTCAGTCAGTGGGACACCATGAATTCTCGGTTGGCAATGTAAACGGTTTTCTAGAATGATAGTTTCCTTTTTCATAGACCACCAGTTCTCAGCTGTGGAGCTGCACAATACTGGGGTGTTACGATAATCAATTGTTAGTTATGTTGCTAAAAATAGTTTTTAATGTCCAATATGTGTGGATTGCTTACTTTTTCATATTTTTGAGTAGATTCAAGGATTTTCCTATAATAAACTCTGTCTCAAACTTGCATTCCAATAAGCTTCCCTCAGATATGGAATTACAGCAAGTATTTGGGAATCCTGCATAACCCAGAGTATGCACATGGTAATGGATTGCACAAGTCATCCATCATGCATGTAGGGGAGAAAGGTTGAGAGCTGTTGGGATAATTAATGGGGTAATAGGCAGTTACCTCCAAGAAGACTTGAGTGAAAATCATATGAACAATCACCTTTCCTCTACCACAAACTGTTTCCTTGCTTGGCTGGGATTCCTACATCTAGGAAATTATATTCTTTGTCTTCTCCATGTAATGCTGATTTATCCTTCGTTCTTTGAGATGTTTGTTTTGTTAACTATGGTGCTTAGGCATGATTCTAAAACAGAAGCACTGAATTAGCTTTCCACTGAGTTTAATAATTGCTGGGTAAATCTTTTCCTGTCAGGACAGTCCAGTTGTGTGTATAAAGGGCTTTGCACAGCTAGGACTCAGATATTGACCGACTGAAAGATATACATGAAATAACCCAGGCCATATAAAATATAAAATGTGACACAAAAAGATTGCTGTTTCCTGAAAGCACCATATATTCTTTTATTCCTCTTTCATCCACGTGATAAATTTTCTTTCATTCCCCCTCTTCCCGAAGTAAAAAATGAGATTGTTTTCATAAATCTCTAGACTAAATGGTAAAGACTAGTCTCTGCCAATGCAGTGACACGAAATGCCTCCCCAGTGCTGGAGAGAATGACCCCAGCCACTGGCCCTGGAACGATGCAGGGCAATTCCCTTATGTCTGGAGCATCTGTGGCTTGCACAGTGGCTGTTCTTGCAAAGTGCGATATTATTCCCCTTCCAAGCACCGCAGCTTATTTCCCTTGACCTCTCCTCAGTCTTTGGAACTATCGTGCCTTCCCCCTTCAACTTACTTCCCTTGACTTCCATGACACTTTCACGACCACAGACTTCCGTCAACTTCTTTGATTTCTCTTTGTCTCCCATACCAATGTGTCTAATTCTCCCTGTCTCCAATGGTGGACAGTCCTTAGAGTTTTGTTCTCAGTCTTCCCCTCATTTTCTCCCCGCAGACAACTCAGATTCTTTCCTCACCTCTATTCCTTATCTCTTTGCCTAAGGCTCCTATGGCGTAGCAACTGTTCTTACCTCCTTGAGCCTCAGACCTCTATTTCCAAATGGACACTTTTGCCTTGGAGAGTCACCATCACTTCAACATCAATTGCATGTGGCGCTCCCCACCCATCTCGGTAGCACTTGTGACCAAGTGCATTACCCAGGCTCTCTCAGAGAAGCAGAAACCCTTGGAGGGATGTAGGAGAAGGGGCTCATTGTGGGGTTTTGACTTGACTCCACTGTGAGAATGGAGTCCACAGTTTGTGGCCATCTGCTGCTTTTGCCTCTGTGTGTTGGAGCCTGAACTCGGCAGGGAAAGCAGTAAGGGAGGAAAATGGGTGCAAGATAGAGCAAGGCTAACTGGAAACCCACAACTTTGTCTCATGCCTCTGAGCCTCTAACTCCAAGGACATGTGTGATCTGCTTGAGAAGCTGGAGCCTTTTGTCATGGAGCTAAACATATACCTGGTCCAGTGGTCGGAGAAGCCAAGGAGAGAACTGGCAGGAGCTGGAATTGCTGCTGGCTCGTAGCAATGTGCATGAATTAGAACACCCAAATCACCTGAACATACTTCGTGCCTGCTGTCCAAATCTCATGCAAAATTTTCTTATGGCCCACTGCACCTCAGAACCATGCAGGGAAGAGAATTCCTGGAGACAGTTCCAGCCTGGACATGTTGTTGCAATTTGAAGCTACTCCACTGTCCTCTGCTCATCCTTCTTCGGTTTCTACCAAGGTAGATTTTGAAATGTTGCATATTCATTAGGCCACCAGGTTATTTGAAAACTAAAGGTTGGCATTGTCCAGAACAGCATTTTTTACATTACTCTTTCCGCAGAGGGATTTTAGGGGGAGGCACGCTACTGGTTCTGAGCAGAGTGAGCTCTGGGTCCCTCATCCCTGCTTCAACCCAGAATTTTGTCTGCTTTAGAATTTGGACTTCTCAGTGGGATTTCATTTATAGAAGACCTGTTCATGCTTAACAAAGAAAATGGGAGGGAGGGAGGGAGGGAGGGAGGAAGGAAGGAAGGAAGGAAGGAAGGAAGGAAGGAAGGAAGGAAGGAAGGAAGGAAGGAAGGAAGGAGGGAAGCTACCAGCCTGGATGATCAAGTATATCCTCTATCCTCAACCCTCCATGTTTCCCCAACTTAATCAATGAGAACTATCTTCTTTAGACTAATGGGATTTCTTGCTCATCTCTCAAAAGTTTGTATCCACTTTCACGCCTCAGGGTTTGCAGTTTTTTTTTTTTATGTCTCCCTTGGTTTTTTTCTCTGGCAACAGTAGACCAATATTGTCTTTGGTCAACGAAGGAAAGGTGGGGAGAAGAAACAGTGTTATCTCCTAGAAAAGGAAGATGGCAGTGATACCATTTTATTTAAACACACATACATGCACACATGTATACACACAATTTACCTATGCATGCTTAATTCCAGAAGTAATTCAGAAGAGGTTTGCATACATACATATATATGTCTGTATATGATTTTATATTTAAAACTTTTATGTAAATTATTTTATATCTATGAATTAATATGTAGACAACTACACCATCAAGGCAGTAAATATAAAAAGATTGCAGAAACCATTTAGAAGAAGGGAAGAGAAATATTTGTAGCATTAAGTACCTCCCAGGCACTAGGTCTCATAATTATTACCTCATTTAATTTTCAAAGCAACCAAAAGCAACCATAAGACGTAGGAGACATAAGCTTCATATAACCAGTTTATTGAGGAATCCAAACTGTGTGTTGGACAAACATGAGCAAATTTTATTTTTTCTAATAACCTCCCCAACCGCATTCTCTATTCTGGGCAGTGGGAATGTTTAATGACTTTTCGGCTCCATTCTATGACTTTGCAGCCCTTTTGGTTTTTTTGAAATGTCTCATTTGGGTTCTTAAGAATCCGTCCTGCTTATTTAATAGGCTCTGACCTTTCCTTCCTCCCTGGGTGGGCTAGACCTGTGGCTCTGGTGGCCATGGGAGAAGAGGGATGGGCTGGGTAGTCTGCTCTCCCACAGCTCCCCTTTCCCTCCCTTCTCTCTGCCTTCCTTCTTCCTTTCCAGTTGTGGCTGGAAGGAAAGAGAGAGAGAAAAGACAGAAGTCTTTTTAATGAATGTTCTTAGTGAGGTCATAATTTTGTATATAAGCTGTTTTAACTCATTTCTTTGGGCTCTACATTTATAGATGGTGTCTCTGGCATGCTTAGATGACCAGGAACTCAGTTTCAGGAAACTCTCACAGGTTTATTTATTTATTTATTTATTTATTTATTTTACCCCTTGTAAGATTTGCTCCAATTGCTCTGATATGTGCACCTTTTGTCCTCATTTGGGTCAGTCTCCAATAAGACTGTGGCCCTAAATCTCATCTCTCCTCCAGTGCTACTTTGAAACTGTTATATACCCCCAGAAAAGCCATGTTCTTTTCATCCTAAATCCAATCTTGTGAGGGCAGCCACAGTCATGTAATCCTGATCCAATATTGTAGGGTGGGGCCTCTTGATTAGGTTGTTTCTGTAGAGGTGTGACACTTCTGATCAGATGGATGTGGGTGTCACCTTTTGATTAGATGGAGATGTGGCCGCCCATTCAAGGTGGGTTTTAATTAGTTTACTGGAATTCTTAAAAGAGCCTGCATAGAACTCAGCTGAAGACATTTGGAGATGTTTGGAGAACTAACATAGAGACAGATATTTGGAGATGCACAGGAAAATGCCAGAAGGACCCACAGGATCTGTAAGAGCTATTCAAAACCAGAAGCTGGGAAAGGAGCCCAACAGGCATTGCCATGTGCCTCCCCATGACCTGTTAAACAAGTACCCACAGTATGGAAAAGCCAGAACCTGGAGAGAGCCAAGGGAAGCTAAGAGAAGAACCCCAGCATTTGCCCCAAAGAGGCTAAGAAAGGATCAGCAGACGCCTGCCACGTGCCTCCCCATGTGACAGAGGAAACCCAGACACCATCTGGTCCTTTCTTCAGAGTCAAGATATCTTTCTTTTGATGCCTTAGTTTGGACATTTTTATGGCCTTAGAATTGTAAACTTGTAACTTAATAAATCCCCTTTATAGAAGCTGATACATTTCTGATAAATTGCATTCTGGCATCATTAGCAAACTAAAACACCTCCATAATTGAATTTTAGGCTTATAGATGTCTTTCTTTCATTCCTCTTTGGAACTGAAAATGTGAAGGAAGCAATAGGAGATGAAATAAATCAGAAAGGTAAAGCATATGGGCCATTTCATGTAGAAAGTTACAATATCATGTCCAATTGTCTTCCTCCAATCATAATGACTTTGCCTCTGAAGGGAAAAAAGAGGGTAGGGTGAGATATCATTGACTGCCCTCTATAACACTATGCCACTGAATCAGTGAGGGAGTTTACTGAATCATTTAACAAGTATTTATTATATGTATAGATACAATGCACAACAATGTTGAGTATGAATAATTCCATAAATAAAGCCTTACATATAGGTAGAGAGGTAGAAAAATTTTAAATTCCATTCTTCAGATGTACAAAAAATTGTAGCCTTTTTGTTTATTGTAACTGATATAGTCTTTCTCATGAATCCTGTGCTGATTTGAAACTATTAAGTATCCCAGAAAAGCCATGGCTTAATTTTGATCCAGTCATGTAGGAGCAGCTGTTTCTTAATTCTGACTCAATACTGCTATTTGGAAGCTGTTGATTGCATTATCTCTATGGAGATGTGACACAACCAATTGTGGGTGTGACCTTTTGATTAGATGGAGATGTGACCCCAGCCATTTCAGGCGAGTCCTGATTAGTTTACTGGAATCCTTTCAGAAAGGAAACATGGAGAGAGCCAAAAATGGCAGAAACCTCAATGCTGACAGAGAGAGAGAGCCTACAGAAATGATAGAGCCGATAGAAAGCTTAGAGCAGAGCTGACACAGAGGCCAACACTTGGAGAACATAAACATTGATGTTTGGAGATGCTTGGAGCCTAGCAGATGTCACCATGAGATGACAAGCAAGTCAGAATCTTGAAAGAGCCAACAGAAGCCAAGAGATGAAAGTCAGCCACAGAGAAGCAAAGTAAAGAACCTCTACAGGAACAGAGGCTGAAAGCAATGGAGCACAATAGCAAGGGATAGCAGATGACAGCCACATGACTATCCAGCTGACAGAGGCATTCCTGACCCATCAACCTTCCTTGAATTAAGGTATCTTTCCATGGATGCCTTAGTTTGGACATTTTTATAGGTTTAGAACTGTAAACTTGTAACTTACTAAATTCCCCTTTTTAAAAGCCACTCCAGTTCTGGTATATCATATTACAGCAGCTTACAAACTAGAACAAGCCCCTGTCCTGTAATGTAGTGGCCAGAGGCAAAGGATGGCATCTAAACTTAACATTTAATATTTCAATTAAACAGTCCTTTTATACATATTAGATCTTTTAGGGATAAATGCTTTATCTATCAGAGTTTCATCTTCTCACTCCACCCACTTCTCTCTACTTATATGATCTCATGGCAATGGGAGGAGGGCCTCAGGTGACATCCATACATGGCTGGTCAAGTCTTGTGACTTGGCCCAAGTATGGATCATTTGAGGTATCTCGTGGGTACCCATAGCTGTAGTTCATGGTTTTGTCTCTTTAACTCTGGTCACAGATTCTCCATATTCTATGTCTTCTTCATTCCAGATCCTAGTGGACATCTAAAGTGAGATACTTGACCCTTTTATCACCTTGGCATCTCAACACTCGGGGTCCAGAAACTTCTGGACCTAAACCATATTTAGGACATGGACCTCATCCAATAGTGTTACCTCAGGTTCACTTGTCTACTTGTCTCCATCCATCAATGTCACACCATTGATGAACTTTCTCCTATAAGCTAATGATCTTCCCCAGGGCAGGCCACTAGTCCTGGTCTTCTAGTTCTCCAGACTTATCTGGAGAGCTCTACATCTGCCTTCCCTTATGAATCAGCCCCACAGGTGTGGAGGAAAGGCTTTATGTATGATCTCCTCATTCCCCTCTGGACTGGAAGCAGCCAGACTCCTATTTTCTGTCAAATGAGACCTTTTCTCCCTTATATCCTTCTTCCTCCTGGGACCCTAGGCCTCATTCTTCCTGCTCAGTGGTATATGGGGTACAAGAAGAGAAGTCGGCTTATTGATAAAGGGGAACACATTGGAGAGATTTTTAAAAATCATTCTTATTTCTCATTATAAAGCACTTTTCATGTATTATTTCGTTTGAAGGGCTATAAGACTTCAAGAGAATATTCATGAGTTTACTAAAAGACATTTTGGAAGGAAGGACAGCTCTAAGATTGCAAATTCTGTTGTTCTGACACTTCAGTTTATAAAGAAAAATGTAATATCTCAAACCAATGAAGCATTAATGAGTTACCTCTTCCTGACACCTGGATGTACTGTCCTTACACATTCTTAGAGCATAAATCTATCCTAAAATACATTTGAAGATGCATTTTCTAAATTAACTTTTATGGGTCACTCTATGGGATTCACATGAAATACAAATTCCTGAGGTTGTATAGGTAGGAATTCAAAGTATATTCTTAGGTAGCAAATGGTTAAGTGAAGGCAAAGTTTTCTTTCTGTATGTGAAACACAGATTGAGATTTATCCTTAGATGTGTACCTTATTCCTGTGAAACAATAGCTAAAACTGTGGATCAGAACAGAGAAAACATTAATTATTAAAGCATTATACTATTTCTGTGAATATCAGCTGAAGATCAGATACGAACTAGGTTAAACAAATTCCAGAGAAATTGATATCTCAGTGAATGGATGTTTTGGTATCCATTACTTACAATGATATGGTTGCAGATGGTTGATAGGAATTTAAGACTTATGCTTTGACATCAGTTTCCTTATAAATATTGGATTTAAACGATAAATATGAATGCTTTTGTTCAGTTTTATTATGTGTTTGACAATATTTGCTATGGATTGTCAGAATCCTCATCTTGATGGAGCTTCCTACTTTAGAGAAAAGACAAGTCATACAGGAAATAGTTAAATCCATGCTGAGACCACTGGAAGTTTAATGTTGCATTGCAAAGTTTCTATGGGATTGGGATATCAAGTGTTATAAGCCAGCACATCTTAAATGTATTAAAGACCAACGTCTATTTAGGGGAAATTATTCTTCTAGAGTGGGCTTTTAAATAAAGGGGGAGATGGACCTAGAACTCCAATGGTCCAAAGGAGAGGACAACATCACCATTCCCCTGGGAGCAGCACAGTGGGCATCCACAGAGGATAAAGCTTCAAAGAACTGTTGGGCCCAATCAGCCTGAATAGTAGTGATGTGACCATGTAGAGAATCTCTAAAGTTGAGAACAAAACCTATTATGGTGTCTCCTTGATATTTGAAAGGCATTGTAGAAGAAAAATAAAATTATGGAATCAGTACTTAGATGGTTAGAAAGATGCCCCAAGTTTCCATGTAAGTTCTGTCATCCCATTTCATGCAAACATTTTGGCTGACATATTCTACTGTGAGTCCTACAAACTTGAATAAAGTAGCAAACGTTTTGAACAGATAGAAATTTATCTAGAGATCTTATGCAGGTCTCACCAGGACACTCAATTGTTGCTGGGGGAGCTTGGTAGCGGCAAAAGCAGAGCCAAAGAGAGTAATCAGGAGGCATTTTGAGGGCAAAATGTTGGATTGTAGCAGGCAACAGCATAAGAGAAGTAAATAATGGATATAGATTTTATAAATAACACTCAGCTTCCAAAGCTGTATGAAAGGGAGGATGGCAGTTCTGTTGCAAGAGAAAGAAAATTTAGGTTGTGGAACAGATTTTAGGGGAAAGAGGAAAAGAGTGGTCCTAGGCCATGTTCACCATGAAGTGATGTCAAAGTTAGCAAGCTGAGATGGTGCGGTTGAGAAACGAGCCCTGGAGTGAGAGGTCCAGGCTGGAGGAAGAGATTCGGGACCTAAGGAGCCAATGTTGACACTTGACAGGGGTGGCCCTCATTTCCTGTTATTTAAAAATCTCTTTTCCAAGGAAAATCCTGAAATTGAGCAACTGTAACTCATACCAAACATTGAAATCTGTTCTATAACTAATTGTTACAATGTACTTTAAGGGCGGGCCATGGTGGCTTAGCAGGCAGAGTTCTTGCCTGCCATGCCGGTGACCTGGGTTTGATTCTTGGTGCCTGCTCATGCAAAAAAAAGAAGAGTATTTTGAAATGTATTGCTTTTTCACAATAAAAAATGGTAAAAAAAAAAAAATAAGGTGATAAAAGAGAATAAAAAAACAAAACATGAAGAACCATTTGTAAGAGCTAGCAAGTGCTTTGAACTTATTAGCTATGCTTATTAATCTTTACTCCTTTCCCTGGTAATTGTGATCGGTTCATGACAAACTACCTGGAGTTACCTGTAATTCTCTCTATGTGAAATAATTCCTTCAACACTCTACCCTATGCCTTCAGTATTTGTTCACCTTTTCTAGCAGGTAAACTCTGCTTTTGCCAGACCTAATTCAAGTATCTACTCCTCGGCAAAAATAATAAGATAATAAATAATAACTTGTTATTTATTACTTTCAAATTTAAAACAGCTCTTTTCCCATTCCTTTCACCCTGCCCACATGGCCTGACCAGAGAAGCTGAACTGAACATGTTTTTCTCTCACCACTGTTTTGTAGTGTCCTGCAATAAATACTCAGCTCACTGCATTTCAAATATGTATTTAATCTATTTGTCTCTCCTACTGAATGGGGAACTCTTGGAGCCCAAGACTGTTACTTTATCATCATTGTATGTCCAGCAACCTGCACTGTGACTAGCAGAGTAAGTTTATCAATAAATATTTGGTAAGCCATCAATAAATGAATGAATAAATGAGCAAAAGAAAAAAAGCTCTTCTCCAACGTTTAGAGAATGTTTCAAACTGCCTACCATGGAAGAGGGAACCACATAATCTCATAAGGTGATCTGGAAACTCAGAACCACACATTGGCTTCCTGTCTAAGAATGCAGAAGCTCTGCTGTGCTCCCCTTTTTCTCTTATTGAAACCAAGGATGGTCTTTAATGGGCTTTGTAGCCACAGAGTCTGGCGTGGTATATCTGACTCATGGGAAGTATTGACTATATCAGTAGTTTCTCAAGCCAAAGAGAATTTTACAAGTTTGTGTTTTTAAGTCAATGACAATATTAAAATATATCTCAACCATCATAAATATAAAGTCTGTCTCTATTTTGCAGTGAGCATTCAGAATTGGAGGACATTTTCATAAAATAACATTTTTTGTATGAGGTATGGTGGGAGTCACATTTCATTATTTTCTCCACGTGAGTATCCCCTCATTGCAGCAGCATTTGTTGAATTTCTGTTTGTTTTTTGTTTTGCTTGTTTGGGAAGTGCATGGGCTGGTAATCAAACCTGGGTCTCCCGCATGGCAGGCGAGAATTCTACCACTGAACTACCCTTGCACCCCCTTATAAGATAACATTTTAAGTCAATGTTTCCCAAGCAACTGTCCATGTATCCCTGGGGTGGGGATTAGAGGACAGTGGACGTGTCCAAGTTTGACAGACACCAAAACACATCTACATTGAATGGACAAAGGGATGAGAAATCATTCTTTCCAACGCAACCAAATCACATCGCTAATTCAATGGGAAAAAATGTAAATCAATTTGTTTGGAGCTGTGCAGATCAAAGAATTATTTGGCATCTTTTAATTTGTTACATTTCAAACTGTGACATCACATAGACATAGCGTTCTAATACATTAAAAAAAATTATCCTATTTGGATTCTCTCCTAATGTACTAAGTGCACCGTGCAAGGCGGACTAATAGCTCAGCTCCAGATGACATCTTGCACCCATTATCTGGGCTGGCTGACAGTAAGGCATTGGCAGCCTCCCTCTTCAGGCTTTCAATGGGCTGCACATCATTGTTGAGGGACACCTGAGAGAACGCCTGGGTGGACCTCCCTGAGCACCTGACAAAGGGGGTGGGTTGAGCCCCAAGAATAATTGCCATGTCACTATCATGTGATTTATTGCAATGCTTAATTATGTCTACAGGGAACCATCTGGAGCCCAATATTTGGTATCTTTCTGAACAAAAATTAAAGTCAAACTGTACCTTCTTCTGAACTCACTGTGTCCCAATTGGAGTTCCCACACCTGGAGTGTATGATCCTATATTTGGTCCCCAAACTGTATCCTACCAATTTCAGTTTAGATGGTCCTCGTGACGCTGAGCCATGCTCACTGTAGTGACAATGGGCTTTCACTTCTTAGGCTCTGTTATCCAAAGGGTTAAACATGTAGAAAGTTCTGTGTGCCACTAAAAACTTCACAGCGGAGGGAAATCACCCTCAGCATGTTTCTGAATTGTTACTGGCCATTGGCCAAACACAGTCTTGCATTATTGGCATCTGAACTTTTTCACCAATCATCAATTAGTTAGGAACTGTCCCTCCAATATTTGCTTGATGAGGATGATGGCAAATCAAAGTGATGTTGATTGTTCTTTGTAATATTACTCAGTTTTCAGATAAATTTTCAATCTATTCTAAGAATGTTGATTTTTTTTAACAAACCAGTTTACCATAAAGGGTTGATTTAAGAAATGCTTATTCATTTCAATTAAAAACCCAGAGCATTAATCAAATGTTTGACACCATAAATGTTTCCAATTAACATCTAGCTTAAAACCACATGTGTTCCAAGTGAAATTCAAAAGCTCTCTCTGTACAGGTGACCTCCGAGAAACCATTAACACATGCCTGGAGACAGTAAGAAATATTTTCCATTTGTAAGTTTATGACTGATTATTACTTCAAACATCCCTTTCAGATGTGGCCTTCCTAAAGTAGAACTTGGGTATTTCTCACTGAGTCAAAACAAAAAAGAATCAAATATATATATATAATATTTTATAATAATATATATTAATTTGTTGCATTGCACAATGTGACATCACACAGACCTAGCCTTCTAATACTTTAAAAACATTATCCTATTTGGATTATATATCATATATATCTGTATATATATATAATGGAAGCTTATATATATTATATATATAAGGATTGGAAACAATCCTATTTGGATAAGCAGTTAGTAGTTTTAACCCTATCAAAGCTAGTAATTGGTCACAATATGGATGGGGTGACTGGCCACTGATCTTAGAAAATTTACGAGCAGTTCTCGTTCACAATTTCCTATAGAGTTTGCAAACTCAAATACCTACAGAGCCCATCAAGCAGGTGTAGGATTTGTTTGAAAAGGAAATCGGAGTGCCAGGTGAGTTAAGGTCACAGCAAACTGGAGGGCCTGCACGCACCCCATCTAAATAGGAGAGTTACCCCTCAACTTCAGCCAATTACTCTCTCATGAAAATTGAAGTCCAGTTGGACCAAACATTCTGGTATTTCAAGAGAAGTCATCAGAATGGAAGCTTTTTAATGTGAAGTCATGAATTTTAAATGATGGTAATTAATTCAACTGAAAATAACAGCCACACAAACCTCTTTGCAGCTGGTTCATGACCGTGGTGCCAGCTACATAAAGGATCAGCAGCTGGGCTGATGTGGCCAGAGGTAGCAAAGACCGCTATTTGTACAAACTCAACCTCCTTTCAGAAATATGTCAGCACATCAGCAGCCTTGGAGAGAATGCTATGGTTTGCTCAAGGCTGCATCCACCAGCTCCTCCTGGCAGAAAAAAGAGACAGCACATACTTTCCAAATAATTGTTCAACTGATGGGTCGAACTGAGTTAAATTATTCCAGGTGTGCTAGGCAGGGGGTTATTATGGCCATAAAGAAAATGGTAACATTAAGACAAGCCCATTTGCCCAGTGTCCTGGTGAACTGCATTCTCTCTCTCTCTCCTGTCTTCCAGCAGCCTATCAACAGCTGGGGTTGTCAGTCCAAAAGTAAGGGCTGCCGACAAATACCTTGGGCTCATCTGCTCTGGATTGAAAGGTACATATTTCTCTCTTCTTTTTTTCCTTTCTATTATCTTTCAAAAAGAGAAAAAAACAGAAGATGACCATAATAAAATAATTACTTTCAGAAGTGATTTCAAGACCCAAAGAGTCATTACATTCATGTTTGTTCAATGATTGTTTTTTTACTATCAAATGCGAAACTAAGGTTTGTATCTCTTTGGTGGAAATTGTCTAATGGCCTAAAGAATAAGAGAAATAGATGATTTTAGCTTATTGAGGGTGCCAGAAGACCTGAATTCTAGTCCTTTGTTCTGTTTCCTAACTAGCTGTGTGACTGTGAGCAATTTGTATTTTCTCTTATCCTCTGTTAGAAAAATTGGTCATGAATGCCAAATTTTATAAGTAAAATGTAGCTAGTGACATCCGAGCAAAATAACTCACATGGTTCTTAGGATCAGATAAAATAGAACTCATAAAGCAATTTCTTTCCTTATCAGGATTATTTATGGATTATATATGTTTTCTGAAAATATCGTCTGGATTTCCTTTAGGGCTCATTTGTTTCACTTGGCAGGAACCCCCTCCTCTACAAAAAAGGGGGAAATTTTTTGCCTCACATAAGCAAAAAAAAAAAATCTGAATGTAGGTTTCAGGCATGGCTTAATTCAGGTGCAAAAGCAATGCCCCCATGAAACATTATCTCTCCAAGTCTTGGTCTGAGCTCTGGGCTCAGATCCTCCCCAGCTTCAGTCCCACAGAAAGGAACATTTTTTTTTTTTTGTCATGTGGGGGTTTCAGAATTGGGCCTGAGTGGCTTAATTTTTTTTTTTTGTGCACAGGCAGGCACCGGGAGTCAAACTCAGTTCTCTGGTATGGCAGATGAGAATTCTGCCACTGAGTCACCCATGTCCTGCCACTGAGTGGCTTAATTTAACTGATACTTTGCCCTAAACAGCTTTTGCCTAGGGAAATACGATACCTTGGTATCCAGGTCTAGACCACATGTCAGTTTTTGAAACTGGAGGTGCAGTGAATTCCTTCTCAGCACACGGACTTCTCCCAAATGAAAGGCAAATGGATATCCATTACACCCCATGCTATGAGCAATTATTTTATTTTAGCCTAAAGCAATGATTTAGACAGTCTATGCCTTAAATAAAGGTTAAAAGAAAAATATGCTTTCCTAAAGAGACTGACTTTGCCTATATTCCTTTCTTTGGCTACAGGAAAATTCTAGAGACAATTTCTTCTCCAAAGTCATTGCCTACAACTTCTCCTCTCTCTCTTTTTTTAAATGTGTTTAATGAGATAGCTTCACACACCATGCAGTCCATCCAAAGTATACAATCAATGGCTGACAATATCATCAGATAGTTGTGTGTTCATCACCATGATCATTTTTAGAACATTTGCATCACTCCAGAAAAAAAAAAAGAAAAACCCCATACATTCCATACCCCTTACCCCTCCTTCTCACTGATCACTAGTATTGCAGTCTACTCAATTTGTTTTTACCATTTATCCCTCCCCCCATTATTTATTTATTTTCCCTCCTCCCCTTTTCCTCCAATCCCTAAAAACTACTGATTTGCTTTTTGTCTCTACGGATTTGCCTATTCTGGGCTTTTATATATATGGAATTGTATGAGGCCTTATATGACTGGCTTCTTTCATTTAGTATAACATTTTCAAGCATGTACTTCCTTTTTTGGCTGAATAATATTCTTTTGCATGAATATACCAACTTGTTTATCCATTCATCAGTTGGTGGACATTTGGGTTATTTCCACTTTTGGGTTATTATGAATAATACTGCTGTGAACATTTGCGTACAAGTTTTCACACCAACATATGTTTTTAGTTTTCTTGGGCATATACCTAGAAATAGAGTACTGGATCTAATAGTAACTCTATGTTTAAATTTTTCAGGAACTGCCAGGTTGTTACCCAAAGTGGTTGCACCATTTTACATTCCCACCAGTAAGGTGTGAGGGTTCCAATTTCTCCATATCCTGGCCAAGACTTGTTGCTATCCATCTTTTGTATTGTGGCCATCTGACCAGGTATGAAGTGGTATTTCATTGTGGTTTTGATTTGCATTTCCTTAATAGCACTAGTGATGTTATACTTCTTTTCATGTGTATATTGGCCATTTGCACATCTTCTTTGTAGAAATGTCTATTCCAATCCTTTGCCCATTTTTTTAAACATTTTTTATTGTGAAATATAACATATATACAAAAAAGCAATAAATTTCCAAGTACATTTTTTGGTATATTCATCATCTTGATCATTTCTTAGAACATTTGTATCAATTCAGAAAAAGAAATAAAAAGAACACAGAAAAAAAATTCATGCATACCATACCCCTTACCCTTCCCTTTCATTGATCACTAGCATTTCAATCTACTAAATTAATTTTAACATTTGTTCCCCTTATTATTTATTTATTTTTATTCCATATGTTTTCATGCATCTATTGATAAGGTAGATAAAGGGAGCATCTGACACAAGGTTTTCACAATCACAGTCACATTGTGAAAGCTATATTATTATACAATCATCTTCAAGAAACATGGCTACTGGAACACAGCTCTACATTTTCAGGCAGTTCCCTCCAGCCCCTCCATTATACCTAAATTAAAAAGGTGATAGCTATATAATGCATAAGAATAAACTCCAGGAAAACCTCTTGAC